>CM051259.1:65986069-66083569 GCA_027921565.1 Artemia sinica
AACACACAAACCGAAAAAGACACTTAATTGGAATAAGTAAACACCCGCCCAGACACACAAGCAAAAAGAGTGAGAGAGACAAAAACGCATACAAATACGTAGATTCAGACACACATACCGAGAAAGACATGCATTAGAATAAGCAAACACCCGCCCTGACCCACAGGCAAAAAAGAGTGAGATAGACAAAAAACAAATACAAATACGTAGATTCAGACACACAAACCGAGAAAGGCATGCATTGGAATAAGCAAACACCCGCCCAGACACACAGGCAAAAAGACTGAGAGAGACAAAAAACACATACAAATACGTAGATTCAGACACACAAACCGAGAAAGACATGCATTGGAATAAGCAAACACCCGCCCAGACACACAGGCAAAAAGAGTGAGAGAGACAAAAACACATACAAATACGTAGATTCAGACACACAAACCGAGAAAGGCATAACCCACTTAGCTGAACTCTCGTACAGCTCAAACCCTATTTAAATCAGTCCTCATTCAACTTAACCCCGCTTTTACCTCAATGGTCATTTAACTCAGCCCTCGTTCAACTCAACTCCATTCAACCTAACCTGCTGCAGTGTTTGAATTAAATTGGGTTTGAGTTGAATGGGGGTTGGGTTGCATGGAGACTGAGTTATATTGCGGTTGAATTAAATGCGATTGAATTCAACGGGGATTGATTTGCTTGGGGATTGTGTTTAATGGGGGTTCATATTTTGGCTAGCGCACTAATTGAGACATTCGATAATTGATGTTTGTAAACAATATATCTACAGATAAGCATGCAGTTTTTTGTAGTAGTGGGCGGCAAATTTGAAAAAAAAACGTGGGTGACGAATCACCAAAATAAGCTAAAAACTTCTGGCATCGAACAATTCAAGAAACTTTGTCACTCCTTTGAAGGCGTATTTGACTCCGGGAAACAACATATTGTTGATATTTTAATGTTTATTTAAATTGATATTTATACTGAAGTTCTATCAAACTTAAATAACTATTTTTGCTTCTCTGTTTTCACGGCTCAACGTGGCAACAGTGGCAAAGATTCGATACTACCCTAATAGCTTCATAGTTTTGAGGCAATCAAAAGAGAAATCAAAGAAAATCCTAGTTTTTAGTTATGACTAGACCAAAGATGTCATGAGCAACGAACATTTTTGTTTTGATGTCCTTGGTACTTTATAGGTAATATTTCGGTTTTTTGGGCAGCATTATAGTCATGAAATTTTAGTTATCTTAGCAGATCTCTAGTTCTTTTTTTAAGTATATGGTCTAAAACCAGTTTAAATTTAATATTGTATCTTTCTATTGTGTAAAGCAGGCTCTTGAGATAAACTTTCTGCACGAAGAGCAATCTTCTCCCAACATACATTTTGTAAAGGAACTTACAATTCCCTTGAAATATCCTATCAAACTAAACCATTTTCTTTAACTAATAGTAATTTAGAAAGAATTTTGATATTTATATTTCCACATTAATGTTTATACAATTAAACTAGATTCCGTTGGAAGTGAGGTGAAGTTTGATAGTCAAGGAGATGGCTTAGCTCGATACATGATTATGAATTACCAGAAAACACAAGAAGGGCATGACTACAAAGTAAGTACGTTTTTAACATAGCCTTAAATTGATCAATTATTTCTTTGCAAACTCTATAGAAGCAATGGACCATCATGACCTGAGCCTTGTCTCAGTTAGACGAGTCCAGCCCTAATAATTATGTAACAGCTTAGGAGTGTGTATGAATGAGTAGATTTGCTGCTCATTATAAATGGAAAAATAAAACATTAATGCAGCAATAAATAGAAAGCTAATAAAAAACAATAAGCAAGTAAAAAAAAAATAAAAAATAGGAAGGATTATAAAAAAATAAAATCAGTAAAGAATAGTTTTGATGATTCACCAGTAAACTGCTCCCGGTACATCTCATGTCTTTTTTGTTTTTCGATTGCAGGATTAGAAACTCCATATAGAGAAGACAAGTAATCATTATTAGTTTGGAGAAGTAGCTTAAACTTACAAAGGTGACTTCAAATTTCTTTCAGTTCATAGAAATAAAGAGAGCCCAAATTAAACAAGGGTGAGCAGTGGTCTAATCAACTTTCAATAGCTTTATAAATAGCTATGAATTGTCCTAAACATCAAATGGGCATTGTTACTACTATTAATTCTAACAGAATTTCACTGCACAAACAAGCCACCTAAGGCCAACGTACGCTTATCTTCTACCCCAGTCTCTTCAAACTTTCTATTTCCGCTCCCCGTGAACTTCCCTTTCTTTCAAATCCTTGCTTTTTTGCTCTTCTTACCCCATTCAGACACGGACTACTTTCATCTGGTGTTGTCTGGATGGCCAAACAGCACAGTCCTTGACAATCTGGCATCCTTCATCCGTGGAACGTTTCCTTGCCCTCTAGGCCTTTCTTTCATTATAGCCCCTGAAAGTAGGATCGAGGAATATTCTCTGTGTAGATCGTTGTATATCACACCGTCAGTCAAATTGGCACATAAGTCCATCCTTAAACCATTCTTCTGAAAAACATTTAACTAGCCTTCCTCGACCTAAGTATCCACGTTTAAGAACTGTAG
The DNA here is from genome assembly GCA_027921565.1 of Artemia sinica. Classification (NCBI taxonomy): domain Eukaryota; kingdom Metazoa; phylum Arthropoda; class Branchiopoda; order Anostraca; family Artemiidae; genus Artemia; species Artemia sinica. The sequence goes on from CM051259.1 coordinate 65,988,671, forward strand.
CTTCCAATACTGTAGCTACTGTATTTTTGTCATTACTGTAGCTTCCAATATTCTCATCTTGGTCAGGGAATTTGTCTTTCCATTCTTTTGAACATTTTAAAACTGTAACAAAGGACACCCTGGGCCTTGGCCATTCTATTTTTATACCTTTACTTCATTTATGATCTGTGCTAATAATACTATCCTGGTACGTAAAGCTATTCTTAATTGGTCTTCTTCCTACCTAACATACGTTTCGGCTTTATTTACACCCAATCTAAGTGACTTAGTCTTCTTCTCATTTATTTCCCCCCCTATTCTTGCATCCTGAACTCTCAAAATCTCTCCAAATCATCTGCATAATCCAATCTGGGAGATTTTTACATTTCCATTTTATTTCATGATCTCCCGTACCCATTACCGTGTCCCATCGAGAAAGTTCAATCAAATGATTCAACATAAAACCAGCTACTAACCCCCCTTCCTGGTTTAGCTGCAGCTATGCTGTTCTCATACATAGCACTAATCGATAATGTATTTATTTGGTATACCATCTTCATTAAAATTTTTCTATCGGCTGAATAAAACGCTGAAATTGACTTTGCAGACGATGTTGGATTGATAGAGAAATACAAAAGCAAACTTCAAGACTTTTTATGCAAGCTAGCCGAAAGAGCGAGCAGTTTGGGTTACATATCAACACCCCCAAAACCAAAGCGATGTCAACCACTTACCGATGAATATCCACTTCGGGACTGAAAGCTTATAGCAAGTCACCGACTTCCGATATCTTGGTAGCACCGTCTCGTTTAGTGGCGATTCCAAAATAAGCTGCGAACACGAATAGCCCTGGCAATGTCATCATTTCAATGACTTCAACCAGTCTGGAGATCAGCGAAGTACTCACTCCAGCTAAAACTTCGCCTTTTAAGAAGCAATGTTCTTTCGATCTTGACTTACGCGATGCAATGTTTAAAACTCACAGCTGAGCAAGAAAAACGACCCACTGCATATCAAAACAACTGACTTCGACGTATCCTGAACATTAACTGGAAGGATAGGATAACAGAGTCGGAAATTCGCTACTACACAAACCAGTCTGATGTCGCTGATGTAGTCAGGCAACAAAAAGGGTGCTATATTGGCCATGTTATCCGTATGCCAGGATTGAGACTACTGAATATGCTTCTCCAGTGGCAACCGGACGACACGCGTCGACGAGGAAGGCCCAAAAACACGCTTCGCAGGACATATGAGAAGGACAGCAGAGCCCTTCATGCATCCTTAATCCCAAAGTGGGAGGACATCTAAGCCGCAGCTCATTTGCAGGATGATTGGAGGCTGTTAACGGACGCCCTGTGTGCCTCTGGAGGTATAGGAGGGGCTAAGGTAAGGAATAAAATGTCTTTTTAGAATCTATTAAATTGAAGATCAAAGAGGTGTGATAACTCTGATGCCTCTCAATTATTACTTTGAGGGTGAAAGTTGGGTATCTCCTTTCCTTCCAAAAACGATAGACCATATTTAAGAGATTAACTTCTCTTAAATATTTATCTACAGCATCTCTTAGTTTATGAATGTTATCATTCTCAGTAGTTTTCGTCCTACAGAAACCAGGCTACTCCTTTTATAAATACTGCACTCCAACTTACTTACTCTTAATCTAGAGACTGTGAAGTCTATAAGTTTTTGAATCTGAAGGTCTAAAAATTGTGAGCTTGTGAAAAAAGTTGACTTGAAAAAATGTACTTTAACTTGTCAAATTGCAGAATTGAAATTAAATTGCCGAATTCTGAGAATATGAACTTGCTAAATTGGGGAAACTATTGAAAAGTGAAGTCTGAAAGTGAAAGAAAAGAAAAGAAAGAAAGAAAAGAAAGAAAAGTGAAGTCAAAATGTAGAATAACAAAAGAATCGGAATTGTAAACTTGTAAAAGTTGTGGAGTTTTCTAAAAGATAAAGTGTTTATGTTGTCAAAATGTGGAATTTTGAAGTGTGAGTAATGTCAACTTGTGAACAAATATTAATGTTTTTGGTTAGGATGATTATTCTCTATTTTCTTTGGTGAAGTTGGCAGGAATTTGGAATGTTTACTTAGCTAGCTTGCTTGAGGTTTATATTATTGAGTTTAGTAATTTTAGTGTTCGTCATTTTCAGTTTGTTGTGCTGAGTCATCTATGATAAAACTTCAGAAATCAAGATAAGTATTTTGAGTTTTTGGTTTTTAGAGTTTCTTTCTTGAATTGTGCTGTATTAATTTTTTTTATTTGTGGTTATTCTGAGGTTGAGCTGTCTTTGGGTGGAATAATTTATCTTTTTATAGTTCTGGGAAGAATGTCTTTGGTCTTTGTGGTTCGATTTGTCCTTTTGCGGTCTTGGCTGAAATGTCTTTAGTGGGTTAATTTGGTTTATTAGTTGCTGTTTTTAATTGTCTATGCTGAGTTTCCTGGACTGGCTACGTTTTGCGTTTTCCGCATTTAATCTAGAAGAGCTCATTTCTGATATGTTGAGGTTTTTTAATGTTTCTTGACTTTTGTGGCGTGTTGACTTTCTTTCTCCAATGAGCCTGGATTAATTTGTCGTGTTATGATTTTATCTAAGATGTGGGTGCTGTTAATCTGTTGATGTTGAGGTGTCTATCGTGGGTTAAATTATCATTTTATGGTACTAAGTAGGTTGAGGAGTGTGGTGTGGGTTAATTTGTCCTGTTCTTGTTTTGCTAGGCTTTTTTGTGTGTGTCGGGTCTCCCATATTGAGTTAACTTTTAGTGAATTTAGTGCTTGGTGGAGTAAGTTTCTTGTCTTGAGCTATCTATAAAGAAGGTTGAAATAGTGAGAAAATTAGTTTCAGTTTGGGTGTATTGAGCTACCCTTTGTCGGTCTTGTTACTACCATTGCTTTCGTCAGTTGCCTTTTTTTTTTAAAGAAACATAAATGAAAGCTCAAAATTCATAGGAGGTGAGTAGGCTACAGAGCTTGGGAAAGGAGGGGGAGAGTCTGGTTTGATGTTTTAAGGCTCTTGCTAGGATGAGGCATAGTTATTTAAAATCAGAGTTGAAAAGGAAAGTAAAAATCATAGGTAGGGACTTGGGTATAGCGGGAGCGTGCACAGATCTATTGCACCTGTTACTGAGATTAGCTCTCTTTAGTATTTAAAACAAAAATTAAAATGGAAACGAAAAATAAAATTCCTAGAGGGTGATTAGTGTATAGCAGGAGTGCATACAGATCTTGACAGTTTAGGCGTTTGACTTTCTTTCTTGAATGGTTCTGAGTTAGTTTGTAGTCTTATGATTTTTCTCGGTTGAGGGTGTGGTTAATTTGTTGACGTTAATTTGTCTGGTGTGGGTTAATTTGTTCCGTTATGATTTTGCTGGGTTGTTCAATATGTGTCGGGTCTCCTGTATTGAGTTGAGCTTACTGAATTTAGTGTTGGGTGGAGTGACTTGCTACCATCGGTCTTGCTACTACCATTGCTTTCACTGATGGACTTTTCAAAAAAGAAGTATAAATGAAAGTTTAAAGGGGGAGCTTAAAGTTGGTTCAGTTTTTCTAGATATATTAAAGGCGTTTGATACTTGTGACCATTTAATCTTATTCAAGAAACTAGAAAGTGGAGGCATTCGCGGGAATGCACTGCAACTTTTTGCTTCTTATCTTAAAGATCGAGTCCTTTTTTGTGAAATTGGAGGTCCATTAATAGATCATAAAGTAAGATGTGGAGTCCCACAAGGGTCCCTCTTGGGACCACTATTGTTTGCAATATATGTAAATGACCCATACTTAGCACTTGGTGGGCTGCATATTGAAGTTGGAGCGGCCCAAAGACAATGGGACCCTAATCAAGCTTTATGCGGATGATACATGTTTTACGGTGGCAGAATGAACAGAAAGAAAGTGAATTACTAACTCTGACAAGAGATAGTATGTCAAGGATAGAAAAGTATATGAAGGTTAATCACCTAAGGCTAAATTATGAGAAATCTCATTGGGTGATTTTTTCTAGATCGCCAGATTGTTACCCTTGGATTGTTACCCAGGAATTAAACGTCGGATCTTACCGTATTGAGCGTGTACCGTCTGTGAAATACCTTCGTGTAATAGTGGATAACACTTTTAGTTTCTCAAAGTATATACAATGTATATAATCTTAAATTTCTCGGAATGTAGGGCTTCTGAGAAAGTTGAAATATTTTTTCCTAGTTAATATACTTAGATTGATATATTTTGCAGCATTGACTCCTGTAGGGAGCTTTTCTTTCCCCATCTATTTTCAAATGTTGTATTTCGTCTAGTTTATGTTCTATCTCTTCTATCTTTTAGTAGCAGGACTAAAAAAAAACTTTCTATCTCACCCTTTTGATTGTTGCATCCAAAATTGGAGACATAAGATTTTCTCTTTATCTATCAAAGTGCGAGCATCTTTCATTTCACAATAATAATAAAAACCCTTTGGCTTATAAATCCTTCTCTCTACCGTTGGCTTCTTGTTTTCGGTGGTTAAGAATAACTATTAGTGAAAAATTAAAATCTTTTCGGACTCATACCGTTGCTGATTCCAATTAAATAAAAAAAAAACAAGTTTTTATAACTGAAAATAAGGAGTGACATTAAATCTTAAAACGAACAGAAATTATTCCGTATATGAAAGGGGTTTTCCCCTCCTCAAAGCCTCGCTCTTTACGCTAAAGCTTTCTTTGGTTTTAAAAGTAAAGTTGTGAGACAGAGTAAAACTGACCACCCATAGTGCCATTGCTCGTTCGATTTTTTCATTTATTTTCCTTGTTATTAAGTCTTTATTTCTATTCTTTTTCTTAGTCCGCTTTCTTTTTTTGTCGGGGGATATGAATAAATTATAATTATTTTTTATAAAAATAATTATATTTTACATGTGCAAATTCTTAGCAACAATGCAACATGGCATAGCAAAAATGGCATATCCCTCATACTTTTTATCAAACAGTTCGTGGTAACGAACTGTAAGTAGGGAGCATCTCGGCTGAATAGTAACCGGAACTCTACAAAACGAAATTTTAATATCAATAGATACATCAAAAGAATCAGCTTATTATTCTTCTTCTAAATATGTACGATTCATCAAGTTTAGTGTTACCCATCAAAAGTTACAAACCTGAAAAAATTTGTCAGATTTTTGAAGCAGGGAGAAAACACCCTCTAAAATTCAAGTAACTTCAATGAAAACCGCACCATGATATTCAGCGTACCAGAGAATCCTACTTCAGAAATTTCAATCTCTTATTTGCAAAAATGCGGAATTTTGCTACGTTTGCCAGAAGACAGATCACGGAAGCGTGTTTACTTTCTTTTTCCCAGGGATTATTGTATCGAAATAATGGTCCTAGAAGATCGTAAGAGGGCGCATTCGAGCGGAAATTAAAAGTTATAGTGCCCTTTTTAAGTGACCAAAAAGTGACCCCTCCCACGCCCTTTTTTGCCAAAGTTATCTGATCATCATTTTTAAACAGCCATTTTGTTGAGTATAGTTGAAAGATCAAATAACTATAACTTTAGGTGTAAAATGACCCCCCCCCCCACAGTCCTTGAAAAAAGGCCTTTAAGTTATGAAATTTGCCCATTCTGAACATGTAGTATTTATTATTTGGAAATATACAGACACTTTCCGAGAGGGGGGTGGTTTTAATTGGGTTTGATTTTTATAGGGAGAATCATCCTCGGGGAGGAAGATTTTTGGGGGATAAATTTCCCAGGGGAAATGTTACACTAGGGGGGATTTGACAGAATTACTATAATTTTCTTACGTTTACTTTTTAATTGTCTGACATTCTCTTTACAAATTTTTCGTGTGGAGATGTTCCAAGGGAATTATACGGAGGCTATTTTCAGCGTGTGGGGGCATCCACGGAAGGGGGCATTTCTGGAGTGGTCAAGAAACCGATTAGAGATTCAAATCTTACTCAAATGAAAGGATGCTAAGAAGAATTTTCAGACTGATCCGTCCGCAAGCAATTTTACAGGGAGGGGGATTCTCAACGAGGATGGAACTGTCTGTATGGAATTTGATGGGGGAGGTGGGTGCATTTTAAGTTGGGTGAAATTTTCACTGAGGAGTTCATCGTGAGGAGGAGGGATATATTTCATAGATGGTAAGCCAGATTTACCGGTATTAAACAGAAATTATTCCATATGTGAAGGGTTACCCCCCTCCTCAATACCTTTCTCTTCACGCTGAAGTTTGACTGTTTGTGCAAATTTTTTAAGAGCGGCTACTGAAACACGGGGCCGTTTAATTAGAATAGGAAACTTTTAGAAGTGCTAACAGCTTTAACGTAAAGAGCAAGGTATTGAGGAGGGGGCAACCATTCATATACACAATAAATTTGCCCAAATTTAATATGGAAATTTCGTTTAATTTTTTTATGTACGGTGAGCCAAATTCAAATTGGCATTAATTGAAAAACGTTCAGAAAAATTATATAAAAAAAGGAGTTTTTTTTAACTGAAACTAAGGAACCACATTAAAACTTAAAACAACCAGAAATTATGCCGTATTTGAAAGGGGCTGTTTCCTCCTCAACGCCTCCCTCTTTACGCTAAAGTTTTATTGTTTTAAAAAGTAGAGTTGTGGCAAAGTCAAACTTTAGCGTAAAGAGCGCGGCGTTGAGGAGGGGACAGCCCCTTTCATATACGGAATAATTTCTTTTCGTTTTGTTTTAATATCGCTCCTTACTTTCAGTTTAAAAAAGTGTTTTTTTTTTATTTAATTTGCCTGTCAAAGATGCATATGTACTGTGCGAATTTGGGGTGTGTAGAAGTAAAAACATATAATTAATACCCTTAAAAAATCTTTTTGACTTCTTTACTTTCATCGCTCAAGCTAAACAAACATCGTGTTGCCATCTTTATTGTGTATATTTAAATAAATTGAACAAAAATTAATTGAGATAGCAAAGGTTTTCTTACGTAAAGATCAAAGTTCAAACATAAAACAAACAAAAACTATCGCTTTGCCAATAACATAACATATATCAGATTAGGCTTAATAAATTGACTCTTAGTATTTTCTAATATCTGTGGAATTCTAAAATATAGCACTTTTTTAAAAATTGAGCTTGCTTTAATGTTCTAGATAGTTATGATTGTATGCTAAAAAGTTGTCGAGATAATGGTCATTGAAAGACTATTGATGACCTAAAAGACATTAAAAGACCTAGATGAAAGTGTGAGCAAAATGAACGAACTTTTAGAGGTTTTGCGAGTTCAGGGTGCTAGAATACATTGAAAAGTAATGTTAAGAAGACCATGTCGCTAAGGCTAGGAATAAGTGAAGATGAAAAGGTGACGTTGGGTAACCAAAAGATTGATAAGGTGGACAGCTTCACATATCTTGGTATGATTATTAGTAAAGACGGAGGGAGCAGTGAAGATGTTACAAGTACGACAACCAAGGCTCAGAGTGTTTTTTCGCAGTTAAAAAAAAGTTCGGGCGAATAGGAAGATGAGTCTGCAAACCAAGATTAGAATATTGGGAAGCTACAGTGATGACAGTGGTTGAATATGGTTCTGAAGCATGGGCGCTCCGAAAAGCGGACGAAGACTTGCAAGATGTTTTCCAGAAAAATTGCCTACGGATTGTTCTGGGTTCCCGGTTGACTGACCGTATTTCAAACAATAGGCTGTACAAAAAGTGTAGTTCAATCCCGCTTTCTAGGGCTATAGTGAGAGAAAGGTTGAGATGGCTAGGGCAAGTTCTGTAGATGAAGGATGACAGATTGCCGAAGACTGTCTCTTTTGGCAAACCGTGTCGGGCTAAACAAAAAGTAAGTCGTCCTCGGTTGCGGTGGAGGATGTCATAAAGATTGATTTAAGGCAAATGGGAACTTCATGGGAGGGTGTAAAGAGGGAAGCTTTGAATAAATTGGGGTGGAGGAGGAGCGTGCTTAGCTCTGTTGCCCTCAGGCGGATTGGTGCTGCGCCGAGTTGTTAGTATAGTAGTAGTAGAAAGACTATTGAAAGACACAAATTAGTTATTGCTTTTGTGCAGGCAGGTCACAGGGTTATTTCTTCCTCAGAGAACACCCTGTCTTTTTCTGGGGAAAGTGGGGAGGGGTTCAGCTTTGCGTCTTCAGTAAAGTGCTCGTTCTCCTAACTTGACAGATATCGGAAAATATCACGAGTCAGTTTGTTTGGGCTCGTTTTGTAGATATATTCGCTTAATTAGCGAAGTAGTACTTTTCGTTCCTTTTAAGTTTCAATTTCACACTTTACCTCCGTTACGAAAGCTTTTCTTTTTTAAAATAATCAAAGTTGAAAAATAGGGTCGGTCGAAAACAGGATCAGCCGCTTTGTGGCATGTTTGAAACAGGTTTTTGTGTGGCATGGCCGCATAGAAACAAAAATGAATTCTTGTCGAAAAGGGGCATGTTTAAGAGCTAACGTCACAAGACTTGTTTTGTTTCTTAAGCTAATACGAAGGTGATGACATGTCAATTCTAAACCAAAAACGACTCTATCGAAATGTGGCACGTATAGGCATCATGTCAAAAAACTGGTTTTTGTTCTATAAGCTAATATGAAACCAATGGCAAAAGTTCATTTGCATTGAATAATTAAGGGTTTGCTGGAATTCAGTGGTAGAGTAAGTACTTTGAAATAAAGATGGCAGTGAGAGATAAACCCCTTTTTAAAAAATGGATGTCTTTTCAACTTAGGATTTATAAATACCTACTTCTAAGGTGTAGAATGTACAAAAATAAAAGTAGACATTTTATTTGTAAATATATTTGTTTCCTTTATGTATAAATTATATTTTTTGGAAGGAGATTGTATAAAACATTTAGTTAAAAATTTTTGATGGTTTTCGTTCAAATAAGAAATTTTGTTTATCACTGGTTTCATATCAAGTGGGACTCTTGTTAAAACGGATTTAAATGGCCATGTTCACTGGAAAAGGGTGATTCTAACCCTCTAAATAGCTCCCTCTGGAGCTATTGTTTTATCCTTATATCCTTTCACTCTATACCTTCAACTCTGTTTCTTCTTAGCCTTTTGTGTCATTCCTATCTAGTATTCATTCATATAGAAAAAAAATTACAAGAAACGTTGAATCGATAAAGTACTTTATTTTAAATAAGAGATTATTTTATAAAATACATGGTTGTGTCTTCTTCCACTGTCAAATCCATAGACACTTTGAGTGTCTGTTTTGTCGTTGTCGGGTAAACTTCGAAAGGTTAAATTTTCGTTGTTTTTTTTCTTCTTTCTTTTTTGTTTAGCACTGAGGACAGCTTGAGGGAGGTCCTTGTAGAAATATTTGCTTGTTTCTTCGTCATCATGGTTTGCCACTGGCTGACAAAATCCTTGTTTTCTCACCTGTTTTGATTTTATTTTTCATTTTATTATTTTCTGATTAGAGAGCCTAAGTGTAGAAGTTTTAACTCCTATTTTCTATCTAAAATCTTGAATTTTGTACTTTTTCCTTGAAGAGATACGGTTTTATATGTTTCGTTCCCCATGCCCAATTGTAGCAAACCAAACCTAGAAGATTAGAAGAGGGCTTATTTGATCGTGAATCACAAATATTACTGACCTTTGAGAATAACCAAAGATTGGAGGGTAGCTAGCAATTGTTCCACGCCTCTTTTTACCTATAATGACATATCAAAATTTGGCATTATTAATTTGTTTTAAACAGTAGAAAGGTCCAATAATTTATCTTTGGGGAGGAAATGATCCCTTATAGTCCAAGAAGAAGGAACTACAAGTTACGCAGTTTGCCCACCGTTCACATATAGTATTTCTCATTGCAGAATAGGAAAAAAATTATAATGGGAAGTGGTATTTTTTGGTGGGAAGGGGGTCCTTGAGTGGTATAAAGCCCTTCCGGGGGAATAATTTTTCATGGTAAGATTCAGGGAAATTTCTGAGCCAAATTTTACACAGAAAGCAGGAAAGGATTTCTTGTCAAAATTTGAAAAACAATCAGAAATTCCATTTATAAAACCAAGTTTTAAGCTTAAGAGAAACAAGAGCCATTTTAAATATGAGTGGAGCGGCTCCTTTCTCAACCCTTGCTCTTTAAGCTAGTCAGTTTTTGTTATCGTTCTATGACTCGTTCCTTTAGGAATGAGTCATAGAACACAAGGGCTGTTGAATTTGAAGTATTTTTAAATAACTTGCTTTTCAAACAGTTCGTGGTAACGAACTGTAAGTAAGGAGCGACCCGGCTCAATGGTAACCGAAACTCTAAAAAACAAATTTGGTACCAATAGATACATCAAAAGAATTAGATTTTAATTCTGATTTCAAATATATAAGTTTCATCAAGTTTAATATTACTCATCAAAAGTTACGCGCCTGAGAAAATTTGGCTGGTTTTCGAAAAAAGGGGGAAAGACCCCCTAAAAGTAATTGAACCTTAATGAAATTCACACCATCATATTTAGCGTATCAGAAAACCCTACTGTAGAGGTTTCAAGCTCCTATCTACAAAAATGTGGAATTTTGCATTTTTTGCCAGAAGAAAGATCACGGGTGCGTGTTTATTTGTTTTTTTTTTCCCAGGGGTAATCGTATTGACCCAGTGGTCCTAGAATATCGTAAGAGGGCTCATTGGAATGGAAATTAAAAGTTCTAGTCCCCTTTTTAAGTGACCAAAAAAATGGGAGGGCAGCTAGGCCCCCTCCCACGCTCATTTTTTTTCTCAAAGTCACCCAATTAAAATTTTGAGATAGCCATTTTGTCCAGCATAGTCGAAAATCTAATAAATATGTCTTTTACGATGACTTAATCCCCCACAGTTCCCAGGGGAAGGGCTGCAAGTTATGAACTTTGCTCATTGCTTACATATTGTATTGGTTATTGGGAAGTATACAGACATTTTCAGGAAGAATTTTTTTCTGGTGGGGGGGGGCTGGAGGAGGGGCTATCTATTCTAATTAAACGGCCTTTGTGATTCAGGGGTTTGTGAATTAAAAAATTTTTAACTTTTAACGTAAAGAGCGTGGTATTGACTAAGGGGAGAACCCCATCATATACGTAATAAAAAAAAACAATAAAAAAAAACAAGCGATACGGCTCAATAGTAATCGAAACTTTTAAAAACGGAACTTTGATGTCAATAAATGTATCAAAAGAATGGGCTTATAATGCTGATTCTAAATATATGAATTTTATTAAGTTTAGTATTACTCATCAAAGGCTAAAAGCCTGAGAAAATTTACCTGATTTTTTAAAGAGGGGGGAAACATCCCCTAAAAGTGAAAAAATTTAGTGAAAATCACACCGTCAGATTCAGCGTATCAGAAAACCCTATAACATAGGTTTCAAGCTCATATCTGCAAAAATCTGCAACTGTGTATTTTTTGCCAGAAGAAAAATATACGAATATAGAAGTTCGTTACGTAAATTAATTTGTAAATTACGTCAGAACCAAATTTAGAGAGCCATTTAGCAAAAGAAAAGTAAATTTTTTATGCAAATTTTGCTTACTTATTCAATGCCGGCGAGCCAAAATAAAAGCTGCATTAACTAAAAAACGATCAGAAATTAAATAAAAAAAACAAGTTTTTTAAACTGAAAGTAAGGAGCGACATTAAAACTTAAAACGAACAGAAATTATTCCGTATATGAAAGGGGCTGTGCCCTCCTCAACGCCTCGCTCTTTACGCTAAAGTTTTTATTGTTTAAAAAAAAGAGTTGTGAGAAAGTCAAACTTTAGCGTGAAGAGCGAGGCGTTGAGGAGGGCACAGCCCCTTTCATATACGGAATAATTTCTGTTCGTTTTAAGTTTTAATGTCGCTCCTTACTTTCAGTTTAAAAAACTTGTTTTTTTTTATTTAATTAGAGTAAAGAGCGAGGATTGAGAATGCGACTGTAACGGAAAAACTTCTGATCATTTTAAGTTTAAACCTTGCTCTTTACTTTCAGTTGAAAAAAGTTGTCTTTTCATTTGTTGAAAAGACATTTGTTTCATTTGTTGACGAACAGAAATTATTCCGTATATGAAAGGGGCTGTGCCCGATTTTCGACTATGTTGAACAAAATGGCTATCTCAGAATTTTAATTGGGTGACTTCGGAAAAAAAATGAGCGTGGGAGGGGGCCAAGTTGCCCTCCAATTTTTTTGTTTTATTTCATTAGAATTAATGACACTCCACTTCTCGCGTGTGTACCTAGATTATAAACAAGTACCGTTGTTTCTTATGAAAAAGAAAGCACGAACTTGACAGCTGACAGTTAAAATTTGGGATTTGCAGGTTGCACAAAATATCTTCAAAGTTTTCCAATAGCAAATCCTATCTGTAAGCAGTGGACAAATTATTAACTTAAAAAGGCCCTTCAACTTCTACAATAGAATCCTGTGAGTATTCTGCAGTTTGGGAGGGAGGGGGATATCTCAAATGGTGTATTTTAATGCCAAAACATCACAGTTCTAATTGAACCATCAGATAAATACAGAATTAGTTCTAAGTGAGAGACAAGGGCATTGCGGGAGTAAAAAACGATGTATAATCACCAGGGCCATAACCAGAATTTTTATTTTTTGGGGGATATGTTTTGTTTGAGGAGGGGACAAAAGAAACTTTAAAAAAGAATTAAAATTTGATTCTTTTGATGTATCTATTGGTATCAAAAATCCGTTTTTTAGAGTTTCGGTTACCATTGAGCCGGGTCGCTCCTTACTTACTGTTCGTTACCACGAACTGTTTGATATATTTTTTGGGTTATTCAACTATGCTGGACAGAATGGCTATCTCAAAATTTTGATCAGACGAAATTGGGAAAAAAAGGGCGTGGGAGGGGGCCAAGTTGCCCTCCAGCATTTTTGGTCACTGAAAAGGGCACTTTAACTTTTAATTTCCGTTCGAATGAGCTCTCTCTTGATGTTCTAGGGCCAATGGGTCGGTACGATTACCCCTGAAAAAAAAATAAACACGCCTCCGTGATCTTTCTTCTGGCAAAAAATACAAAGTTGCAGATTTTTGCAGATATGAGCTTGAAACATATGTAATAGGGCTTTCTGATACGCTGAATCTGACGGTGTGATTTTCATTAAAATTATTTCACTTGTAGGGGATGTTTCCCCTCTCTTTCAAAATTCAGGCAAATTTTCTCAGGCTCGTAGCCTTTTATGAGTAATACTAAACTTAATAAAATTTATATATTTAGAATTAGCATTAAAAATTTTTTTAAAAGTTTTGATTACTATTGAGCCGTATCGCTTGTTTTTTTTTATTGTTTTTTTTTATTACGTATATGTTATTACGTATATGAGGGGGTTCTCCCCTTAGTCAATTACTACGTTCTTTACGCTAAAGTTAAAAATTTGTTTAAATCACAAATCCCTGAATCACAAAGGCTGTTTAATTAGAATAAATAGCTCTTTTGAAAGCACTAAAAAAAAACTATAGCGTAAAGAGCGAGGTATTGACTTGGGGGTGATCCCACTCATATACGTAATAATTTCTGTTCGTTTTAAGTTCTTATGTTGCTTCTTACTTTCAGTTGAAAAAACTTGTTTTTTTTAATTTAATTTCTGATCGTTTTTAAATAATGCTGGGAAATCTGGCGCCCCCTTCATAGAAATGTCCCTTACCCCAAGGAAACATCCTCCACGGAAAGATTTTCCCGAGTAAACCCCTCCTCCTGCCCCCCCCCCCACCAGAAAAAAATCCTTCATGAAAATGTCTGTAAACTTCATAATAACCAATACAATATGTAAACAATGGGCAAAGTTCATAAATTGCAGCCCTTCCCCTGGGGACTGTGGGGGATTAAGTCATCCTAAAAGACATATTTATTAGATTTTCGACTATGTTGAACAAAATGGCTATCTCAGAATTTTAATTGGGTGACTTCGGAAAAAAAATGAGCGTGGGAGGGGGCCAAGTTGCCCTCCAATTTTTTTGTTTTATTTCATTAGAATTAATGACACTCCACTTCTCGCGTGTGTACCTAGATTCTAAACAAGTACCGTTGTTTCTTATGAAAAAGAAAGCACGAACTTGACAGCTGACAGTTAAAATTTGGGATTTGCAGGTTGCACAAAATATCTTCAAAGTTTTCCAATAACAAATCCTATCTGTAAGCAGTGGACAAATTATAAACTTAAAAAGGCCCTTCAACTTCTACAATAGAATCCTGTGAGTATTCTGCAGTTTGGGAGGGAGGGGGATATCTCAAATGGTGTATTTTAATGCCAAAACATCACAGTTCTAATGGAACCATCAGATAAATACAGAATTAGTTCTAAGTGAGAGACAAGGGCATTGCGGGAGTAAAAAACGATGTATAATCACCAGGGCCATAACCAGAATTTTTATTTTTTGGGGGATATGTATTGTTTGAGGAGGGGACAAAAGAAACTTTAAAAAATGTATCTGGATTACTTTTTGGTCTGCATTCTGGGAATATTTCTGGTCTACGCTGTTATCATGAAATGAAATTAGAGTATCATTAAATCCCAAAATAAGCAGGGATCTATTACATATGGAAGGGGGACTGCCCTTCGTCATCTGCAACTCCACCTTGTGATCACTGATACTCTGGAGGATGCTGATTAGATCAGCAATTGAGAGCTCTAGTCCAGGGGCGGATCGATAGCAAAATATTGGTGGGAGGGGTGGGGCAATGTGACAAAAGCGCCAATGAGCAAAATCTTTGGGGGGGGGCAATTTGACAAAGGGGCCAATAATTGACCAAATATACAAGTTTATTCTAAAGGAAGAGTGAAAAAAAACAGGGAAAGAGGACGCCAGAAAATCGTGGGGGGGGATGGTTGACTTCAACAAAAATTTTACACGGGGGGAAGTTTGCCTGAATTCATAAGCAAAATTTACTCATTTACCTCATGAGAAGTAATCCATGAAGAACTATCATCAGTAATAATTCTCTGCTGTAAAATTTTCCACACAAGAAACTTCCTGTTGGAGGGGAAGGACCTTTGAAAAATTTTCAACATAGAGGTGATTTTTGGTATGAATTAAAAAAAAGATCATAAATAAAGTTAAAAACAAGTATTTTTTCGAGTTAGATTATGTTCAGAAGAATTTTTCGTCCAGAATAGTGAACAAGATTTTTTTTTTTTGGGGGGGGGGATGGGCATTTGCAGTAAGCATGAACTTTTACGAGGTAAAATTCATGGGGGTACTATCTTGCGCGTGGGAACTCTCCTTGGGGGAGTTTTCCTTTGGGAAATTGCCATGAATGGGGAGGTGTGTGTCTCGTTATTATTCGAAAAAAGATCAGAAATTAAATTTTAAGAAAAACTATTTTTCAACTGAAAGCACGGAGCAGCACTAAAACTTAAGAAAAAAAACAGAAATTAATATATTTGTGCGGTGCCTCCTCCTCAATACCCTGCTCTTTACGGTAAAGTTAAACCTTTTTTCCTAAGTCTTAAAAAGGGCCTCCTGAATCAAATTTCCCAGTTAATAGTGTTTGACATGTGAAAGTTTGCTAAGCATTAGAGATTTTCAGGGCAAGTTTATTCAAATTTTTAATTAAGAACTACTTTTTAACCAACCCTTTAGATTAATAAAAATACCGTTTGCAAGAATTCTTATTGAAACAACCTGTTTTGGTATTTTATTGGAACAACACAAACAGTGGAAAATATCCCCCGCCAAACTTTTCATAAATTAGTGCTACCGGTCACTGATTTTCACTGCGAAGGACACATTAAAACCTGTATATGGGATAATCTGCAGTACCTGCAAATATTTATCTAGATCTGTGAACGTTTGACACATCCAAAATTAGACTTCAAAATAGCACTTAAAAATAAGAGATTCGCGTCTCATATGCCATCTTCTATTCAAAGTACAAACTCCATAACTCGTAATTAGCAGACCCATATATACGATGGATATGTCTTTGTATCCTTGGCAAAAGCCAAAACAAGAGACATTCAAATTTTGTGACAGAAACCAGTTTTTTACGTAATGCCTAAACGTGCCGCATTTCCATAGAGTCATTTTTGGTTTAGAATTGGCATGTCATCACCTTCGTATTAGCTTAAGAAACAAAACAAGTCTTGTGACGTCAGCTCTTAAACATGCCCCTTTTCGACAAGAATTCATTTTTGTTTCTATGCGGCCATGCCACACAAAAACCTGTTTCAAACATGCCACAAAGCGGCTGATCCTGTTTTCGACCGACCCTGAAAAATACTATCCAATTATAAAAATACATTATTAATGTTACGCTATCATTTGAAAATAATTGCCCAAGTAGTGAACAGTTCATCATTTAGCTTATAGAACAATTCGCTACATTAGTAACAATTTAATTGTGGATTTTTAATTTCGCTTAATAGAATTTTATTTAAATTCTTGGTGAGAAACAACCGACCATCCAGTCTAGATTTAACACCTGGAATACCTTCCAGTGTCTATATTTTTTTTTATTACTTTCCCTTTATGCTTAAACTTGAGTATTATATTTTTAAATTCTAGGCTTATAAATTCTTATGCTTCCTTTCATAGTGCCTAAAATAAACAAAATTATTCAAAATTATTCAAAATTAATGAATTCAAAATTATTTACGCTCATCAAACATAACTTCATATATAACTTCAGGACGTTATACAGTCACAGAAAACCAACTCGTGAAATTGTATTTTTTTTTTCAGCAAGAATGATTCTATAAGGTCTATATAAAACACATAAAAAAGGATACTATGGTTTTTATAGCTAATATCACTTTTATTTGAATTTCAAACTCCTTTGTATGAATTAAGGCTGGCGTCCGAGATCTAAACTTGGAATGTAAAGATGCAATGCGAAGCAGGAATCTTCCCTATTTATACTACTTATTTTCAAAGCGCCTTTTGCTAGCTATAGAGACAAATGTATCCTCCCTTTCAAAAATGTGGCCTACAGTAAAGAGCCATAAGGCCTCAGTGTTTCATTATTTATCATTATTGTTTTCCCAGAGGTACTTCATAGGGAATTTGCTGTCGTATACACTTCGGAGGACACACATTCGATTGGAAATTGTAAGTTCTAGTGTCCTTTTTAAGAGCCTCAAGTGATTGGAATGCAAACAGCCCCCCAACCCCTCTTTTCCCAAATACGACCATTCAATAACTTTTGCAATAACTATTTTGTTTAAAATAGTCAAAAGGCCCAATAACTGCGCGCCGGGGTTGACATCCCCAGGGCAAGGGCTGTAAGTCATACTAGTTGCCCATTGTTAACATAAAGGCTTTTATGGAAGGGGTGGTCGTATGAACTTTGGTCTAATAGCTTGAGACAGTTATTTATTCAAAATAGTTCAAATAGCTATAACTAAGGGGTTGACAAAACCCCCCACAGCCCCCGGGGCAAAGGGCTGCGAGTTATGTAATTTCCGATTGTTAGCATATAAGGTTTTTTTTTTCTTAAGAAAAGGGAGCAACTTTGATCCTAGATCTCCAAAAAAGCTTGGAGTATTAAGATGAAACTTTAAGAAAATGTTGAGAGGGATGCGAAACACAATCATAACAAACTATGGGCTTGCTGGTTGTTAAAAGGGAATATCAGCAATATCTAAAGAACGGCTGAGGGTCCTAGGTTGAAAATTTCAAGGTATGTTCAAGGGATATTGAAGAGTGATTTCAGAAGTTAGGAGTTTTCCTAAGTAGATCAAGGAGTTAAAGTTTTATACTGGCTCCGTTTTTATTGTCTGCGGTACATTACTTGTAGCACTATCTCCAGACACCGGCATAGCCTTGGTTTTGGCTGTATTGACTACCATCCCAAAAAGTTTCGGTTTCCGACACTAGTTCATCGGTGTCAATCTAGAGTTGATGCTCTTGGCTATTGAGTTTTTCGATGTCATCTGATGTACCAATTTATTGATGAGGTTCCCTCCAAATTCTGCACTGTGGACAGTTTTAACAAGTACTAGCGATGCGTTGAGGAATATGTTAAAGAGGTGGGATGACCATAGGCGGCCTTGGAGATCATTCACTGAGGCTAAGAAAATCTTCTGTCAGTCCCTTGGGCGTCTGGATCTGGCTAACGAAATGTGAATACATGTCTCTGACCAGGACAACCATGTTTTCAGGGAATCAATAATTTAGCAAAATGTGCCATAATCCATCTCGCTATATTAAGTCGAAAACCTGCTTGAAGTCGACGAAGACTTATAGCAGCCCTTTTACAGACTTTATATACTTTTGCATTAGTTGCCAAGTGGAGAAAATCGTGTCTATGGTAGATCGGCCTTTTCGAAAGCCTTCTTAGTATTCCTATAAGATGATGTGTTTCAAAGATTTGAGCCGGTCAAAAAGTACTTTTGTAAGAATTTCCACTGGTTGGCTAGTCAAACTTAGTCAGACTTAATCAGACTTAGTCAGGCTAGGTCAGAAGTTATTACAGTCACCCTTTTAAAACTTGGTGGCTTTCGCCCAAGACCTGGAGAAGTGTTCCATTTCCCAGACACTTCTTGTGACTTTGTGACCAGTTCTTCTGGGCCTGTGTTTAGAAGTTCTGATTGAACATCTTCGGGTGAAGTAATTTGTTAGTCCTTTGGGATGTTATTACCTAAAGTACTTGGTGTCTTATTGGAGGAGGACTTGGGTCAACTGGGTACTGTGTTAATGGTAAAGATAATAAAATGTTCGGGTTCGGCGTAATCGTGGCGTCCAGTTTTCCGAAGAAGGAGTCTTTCCATCGCTCTCGTCTTCCCTCGGAGTCCATGATTGGGAGCCCGTGCTTATCTAACAGAATAGGGGCGTAAGAGCAGAAGAAGACTGGACTTGCATATGAAGTAGTATTCTCCTTTTGAAAGGCTTCTTCACATTCATGATATTTATCGTTGACATATTGTCATAGAGCTTGTCGGATTTTCTTTTCTACTAGACGTTTTGCCTCTTCTACTTTATTAGTATGGGTGCGCTTCTAGCACTTTTTCTGATGATGAATGCACTTCCACCGACCATTCAGGCGTTCTCTTCTGCGGTTGGAGCTTCCATTGGCTAGATGCTCGATAATTTGTTTGAGAGTGCTGCCCTATACCTGTTTCTTGTTTCTATATTTTTCAGCAGATCGTCAGGATACCGTGATAAGCTTTTCTTAAGTGGTTGGGGCTTTTTATAGCACATACGGAACTCATACATGACCAGAATGTGCTCCGATTCGAAGTCACCACCGGCTATATCAACTGTGTTTAGTACTGATGAATTTCATTGCTTGAGGACAAGTATGTAGTCAATCATATTTGTAGTGTGGCCATCAAGGGATATCCAAGTGACTTTTATTGGTTCTTGAAGACGGAACATGGTGATCATTATGAAAAGTTCGTTATAACGACAATAGTCGATGAGCATTTTATCCCAGTGGTTTTGCCACCCATACCTAAACTTGCCCATGACGTCTTCAAATCCATTGTTTGATTGTCCGGCAATGGTGTTGAAAGGTTCAATCATGAACAGAAAAGTAGTAATCAATGTTATACTTTGCTTGCAGGTATAGCAATCTCCATGCTATTTGCTTGCAGGTATAGGAATTTCTATACTATTTGCCGGGACGTATACACCTTTTCAAAGAGATTCAGAACTCCCTAACATGGCATTATACTTCTGGTCCATCTTGTGCTAGTTGGGAATTGCGTAATATGTTATGAAGGACAAGTTTCTGACATAATTTATGTAGACTAGATTTCTACTTCATAATATATATGGTATACATGCCTTTTAGGGTACATCCGTGTCAGAAAACCAGTGTGTCTTGTTTAGGTGTCAATATATTCAGTTATTTTTTTTAGTATAAATTCAAGTTTCAAATTATAATTTTATACAGTTTGAATACTTCATTCGTTCTATCGATATCTATATTTTACGATCATTTACATTGATAGACATATGGAATCTTCTAAGCGACTTCTGGTGAGTAAAATTTTCTTATATTATAATGAAAAAAGAAATCTATTTTTGTCTCGCCATTAAGTTAAGGAAGAAATTATGTCACTATTCTAGTTTTTCTAAACCAGAATTGCCTATAAATTAATATATTCAAATATATTTTGATAACTTGATTGATGAACAGGTTTCTGACTGAACAGTCAAACCGCTCATATTTCAGTCATAATTCAACTATTATCACGACCGGTATATGTCTTAGCAGATACTGACAAATGCCGCATGAAGCGCAATTACAAACCCTTTTTTTTTAATTTCCTCTAGTTGTAAAAAGGAACCTGGTAATGGATTTTTAATAGGATAAATCTGTTTAAGGAAGATCCATCATGTCAATCCGAAAAAATATGTAAAATAAACCACAAATGGTTTGGCATTCGAGACACCTGTTTGTGTAAGGCTGAAACCTGCTCCTGATCCAAATCTGCATTTGAATAAATTGAATTAAACTGAATTGAATGCAATAAGGAATGGTAGCACAATGAACTTTCCTGAAGCTTCTCACCTTCTATCAATTTCAACCAGGTCTTAAAGCTGGCTCGTCTTCTCTTAAAAAAGGTCCTTGTGAAGTTTTGACCTTCTTCAAAATGAGCTCAAGGCATTAATTCAACGAACTGTCATAGGTAATGAGACCTTGGCAGAAAGGTGCTAGTTCTCGAAAATGAAGGAGGAGGATTTCATTCTTTTGTAAGAAGATACGTAAAAGTTTTTTTTTCAAAACCTAGAGAGGGGGAGGGGAATTTTGTTTTTTGTTTCTCAAAGAAATATCAAAAACAAGTATTTTAAAAATTCAAGAGGGACAATTACATTCATCTGATCGCCCCCTCGAACTGCCACCCCTGTATATGCAACTGTTTAATCTTAGAGACAAATGTGATAAAGAAAAAAGAAAAAGAATCAGACATAGTATGGAGAAAAAGAAATTAGATAATGTATCATAGGCAGTGCAATAACGCTGCCTAAGTAAAGAACGATGTGGGTAAAGTGTAAAGTGCAAATAAGAAACTGAATTGAATGCAATAAGGAATGGTAGCGCAATGAACTTTCCCGAAGCTTCTCACCTTCTATCAATTTCAACCAGGTCTTAAAGCTGGCTCGTCTTATCTTAAAAAGGTCCTTGCGAAGTTTTGACATTCTTCAAAATGAGCTCCAGGCATTAATTCAATGAACTGTCGTAGGTGATGAGACCTTGGCAGAAAGGTGCTAGTTCTCGAAAATGAAGGAGGAGGATTTCATTGTTTTGTATGAAGATACGTGAAAGGTTTTTTTTAAAACCTAAAGAGGGGGAGGGGAATTTGTTTTTTGTTTCTCAAAGAAATATCAAAAAAAAGTATTTTAAAAATTCAAGAGGGACAATTACATTCATCTGATCGCCCCCTCGAATTGTCACCCCTGTATAGGCAACTGTTTAATCTTAGAGACAAAAGTGATAAAGCAAAAAGAAAAAGAATCAGACATAGTACGTTGAAAAAGAAATTAGACAATGTATCATAGGCAGCGCAATAACGCTGCCTAAGTAAAGAACGATGTGGGTAAAGTGTAAAGTGCAAACAAATTTGCACTTTACTAAAAAAAATACAAATGAATGGTTAACGATGATAGAATGACCTTGTGAGTTGACCTAGCTTTACTTCTTCGATGTGTTCTGTATAATACACAAGTGGCGTTTGAACTGTGTTATCAATTTAAAATAGGGTCTAACGTTGTAGCACACTAAAAAGCTGATACTAATAGAGATTTAGATGTCAAGAAAAGAATTTTGATAATGAAATTCAGAACAACCCTTAGAAATCCGTGCAAATCAAGTAGTGAGGTATATATGAGTATGAACCGTCATGGATCATAAGCACCAATGACCCTAACCACCAGGGAAATCCAAAGGCCCCCTATCCCCAAACTCCAAGGAGCCCCTCCCCTACCCCCAACTTTTAGGTCCCCGCCCCCCCCCCCCCATTATTTTATACTTTTTTTGAAGTTTTTTTTATAACTTTTTTTATTATTTTTTGAAAATGATTTTTTTTCACATCACTTAGAATGACATTAAACATACTTAAAACATAAAAATTCACATTTAATATTTTCGAAACTCAAAATGAGAATGGTATAGATTCTACGAGTGATTGCGTAATATGACTGCTGGTATATGCCTTAGCAGACAGGTTTCTTACTCGACAGTCACCCTGGTCAGATTTCAGTCATAAGATATACGAAGTGCACAGCATTTAAGGTAAGTTCAATATCCCCCCCCCCCCAAAAAAAAGAAAAAAAAACCGGTTCAACTGGTTAGAGGTTATTATATTCATTCTTTGTGTATAAAATACAGGTCCAAATTACAATTTTGGTATAGTTTGAAAAGCTCTTTCAGTGGGTCAAATAGATTTTTTGGGTTTTTTGTTTAATTATTTGCACTGATAGTGATATTGAGAATTCCAAGCGAATGCTGGTGAGTAAATTTTTCCTTGTTTTATAATAAAAAGAAAACCATTTTGTGCTGCCATTAAGTCATCATTGACTTATATTAGACTTATATGTAAATATGTATGTATCAGATACTAGAATTGTAACAATTAACATTTACTTATTCAAATTCTTCCTTGAGTAGCTACCACTGTGAGGGATCTAAGCCTTTCTTGGCCCTCGATGCAATAGGCTATGGGATATTATATTGAACATAGCTATAAATTTAATAACATAAAATATGTGATTCAAGATGTGAAATGCATTAAGAACCTTACCTCTTTTCAGAGATTAGGAGACGTATTGTTTAATTAAAATAGGAAGCTTTTTTAAAAGTATAAACAGCTTTAATTTAGAGAGTATCATATTAAAAATATGCTTGGTTTAGCCTCCATCTAGGACTTCCGCTCTTTTCTTTATGTGTTTAAGTAGCTTGAAATTTAGGTCTTTAAGCTTACGAGCTACCTACTTAGAAAACTGAAAATAATTTTTATTTTAGGATGTTGTTGATCAAACCCCCCAGCAAAAGCGAGCAAAGTTGGATGTCACCCCTGACAGCAATGTGAGTCATAGCAAGATACACCATGAAAATACCCCATTGCACATTTTCGAGGATTCGAGTGCTACAAGAAAACAGATAAGGATGCTTATAAAAACACAAGAAAAAGATAGACATTCACTTCTATTTAACGGAAGAGATGTGAGGCGCTATGCTCAGTTAAACAATGCAAGGAAGTATCCTACAGTGCTGTTATGCTAAATTTCCAATTGGTCTGTGAATGTTCGTTTCTAAAAGCAGTATTTTTATGATTTCAAATAAAATTGGTTGACTTTTTTAATACTCCCATTACTCAAAGGGTCCAGAGATTCTTAGAATATAGTTTATATCCTAGCCCCCCTGCGATATAACCTATTCATCACTTGAAAAGCTCATTATAACTGTTGATTTTTTATCTAAAAATATACTTTAAAGTGGATTATAGAATGGGTATGTTCCAGTTTGGCACCCATAGTCGACATTCTGATACTATTCCTATTTGCATCGATAGCTAAACTACCAAGTGAGAAAAATTATCATTTATAACTGATTTGGAAGGTTAAATATCAACTTGACAACATCATCGTTGAATGTCAAGGTTACTAGTGCTTCCATTCATAGTTCTATTTACGAGACCCAACTGATCATGCATCTAGCTTTTTTAATGTTTTATACATTATATTTAGATTTCTTAACCTTTCGTAGATGTGTATTGCATGAAACTCATGATTTGGGATGTATAGTTTGCTATTTTGCACTTTTTTGAGGTAGATATCCTAACCTTTCGTAGGTGTATATCTGGTTTTATTATTTCATTTTAATCAATAATATTTTATTTTCTAATAAAGTTGGGTTTTAATTTTCAGAAATAAGAACATACAATGTTTAAAATACATCTGATTTTAATAATTGGGCACATTTTTGCAGATTTTTTAATAAAGTTGGGGGTTTAGTTTTCAGAAATATGGACATCCCATATGGACATCCCACTTTAAAATACATCTGATTTTATTAATAACATTTGATTTTTTTCAAATCAAATGTTATTTTAAGAACATCCATAACGTTCTGTTCTAAATTTTTTTAGTAGAAGATAGAAACAGTTATACTTTGATTTTGAACATTCGCCATTAAGATAAAGAGTTCTTCTTTAATTCTGCGCTTTCTCAAAGAGGTGTAAAATGTTCAAGTTCTCTTCTGAAGATAAAAAGTTCCTCTTTAATTCTGAGTTTTCTCAATAAAGTGAAGAAAAAATTCAACCCCCCTTCTGAGTTTTCTCATAGAAAAAAAAGTTACAGGTCAATTCTATTTTTTTTCAAAAGAAAAATTCTTACGGCTCTAGCAATCGTACTCGATATGGATATGCGAGATTGAAATCTCCGGGTCAGAGCTTAATATATTCAATCTTTGAGTATAAAACACGGGTCCAAATTACAATTTTGTATAGTTTGAAAAGCTAACTTCAAGGATGTAGGGTGTTTTCGATTGCGAGTTCATTTGCTCGAAGAAGTTATCATGTGGGGTGATTTTTGAATGTGCATTTTTATTGCTGACTACAGATCGTAGAGAAGTCTCTTGTTATCACTGGCATATCAACTACAATATTTATGCGTACAATAGAGACATGTGGCGCAATACATTATGCGTTATAAACAAACTAGGTTTATATGATAGAGTGATACCCCCATTCTATGATGAAGGGAAGGATCTATCCGTGGTACAAGAGGAAGTTAGAGAAATATGTAGGTTTTTTGATGTGACAGCACTATACGCGAAAGGAAATGTACCCACTGACAAACTTTTAATCGACAAATGCAAATCTGATATACCAATATTCAACTTGGAAGATTTTAATTGTGAGAAATTTCCGAGTAAAATACACAACCCAGAGGACGAGGTTCGGTTTTTCAGCACATGGGTGCCGATAAATATTCCTGCTCGGAATATGTGTATAAGATATCCCAGGAAGAAGAAGAACAACAAAATCCGTGATATAGATTGGGATCACGCCAAGTGGATGATGAACGATGATGAATTTTTATAACACCCATCACCCCCATGACTATCCAACGGTCTTTTTAAAGACCAACAAATCTATAAACACGTCGTAGCCATGGTCATATGAATCTTTTCTGTGCCTTGACAGAAAACAAAACATCGCATTGTACTAGTCTAAAATAGTTTTTTTTTTTTTTGTACCATGGGAAAAAATTCACAAAGGGTTTGATGCAATGAATGGCTAATCAGATGAACCCTCGGTATCACTTACCAAAACTCCAAAAACTGAATGCTGAAAACTAATTACGCACGAAAGGTAGTTTAGTTTTAATTCTATATCCAAATATATATAGTTTACTAGGTTTTTGACTATTTGTTAAAGTTAAAAACAAAAGCCAATCCTCATAAATTAAAGAAAAAAGGGGAACACCCCAGTAGGGCCCGACTTTCATATCTCGGGTTGAAGTATCCTTTTTAAGCATTAGAAGATATCATGCAGTGACAAAGTCTCGTTTACAACTGGTTTGCACAGCAAAACAAATATATTGGCCTAAATACAACAAAAAAGATATCAATCATAAAGGCTACGAGAAAGACAATCAACTTAAAATTATCGAAAAAGTTTGTACACAATCTTTTATATTCTGAAGGCAGGATGCCACGCGACATTTTTCATATTGGAGCATAAAAGCAATAAGTTAAAGGTGAAATACTTTTATAGGCAATGGTTCGGAAGCTTCATTTGGATTTGATTTTGATGTTGGATAAAAATTCAGTCATTTTTATAGAAACTGCATTACTTTCACGGAAAACATCTTTCAGTGTATTTTAACTTTAAATTAAAAGTGTTAAATGCAAATTCATTTTGTTTTTTTTTTATGTTGGATAAGAATTCGTTCATTTTTATAGAAACTGTAATAGTCATTTTTATACATCTTTCAGGATTTTTTAAGTTTAAAAGAAAAGTAGTAAATGCAATTTCATTTTGATTTTGATGGTGGATAAAAATTCATTCATTTTTATAGAAACTGCAATAGTTTCACGAGAACCATCTTTAGCGTATTTTAAGTTTATATGCAAAGTATTAAATGCAAATTCATTTTGATTTTGAAATTCGTTCATTTTTATAGAAACTCCAATAGTTTCCAAGGAAGCATCTTTCAGCGTGTTTTAAGTTTAAAAGAAAAGCATTAAATGGAAACTCATTTTGATTTTGATGTTGGGTATACTTTCATTTTGATTTTGATGCTGGATAAAAATTCATTCATATTTATAGAAACTGCAATAGTTTCCCGAGAACCATCTTTTAGCGTATTTTAAGTTTATATGCAAAGTATTAAATACAATTTCATTTTGATTTTTAAATTCGTTCATTTTTATAGAAACTGCAATAGTTTCACAGGAAGCATCTTTCGGCGTGTTTTAAGTTTAAAAGAAAAGCATTAAATGGAAACTCATTTTGATTTTGATGTTGGGTATACTTTAATTTAGTCATTTTTACAGAACCTGCAATAGTTTCACGGGAACTATTTTTCAGTGTGTTTTAAGTTTAACTGAAAAGTATTCAATGAAAATTAAATTTGATTTTGATGTTGGATAAAAATCCATTCATTCTTGTAGAAACTGCAATAGTTTCACGGAAAACATCTTCTGATTTAATACATGCAATAAACTAGCTAGTGTCGATAACCGGACATAGAGTACCAGTGGGAAAGCCGTATCCTTTCTCTGAGCAAGCATAGAGTACGATTGTTAGAGCCGTAAGCATATTTCATGTCGTTTTAAGATACGTAAAAATCTAAGAGTCAGAGTGAATGGAATTTAGGTTAGGTAGATTACAGATGGCAGCACACCCACTCAGACACACAGTCATAGTGAGAGAGACATGCAAAAAGTTGGGTTAATCTAGGTTCGTGAATTGAATTTAGGTTAGATAGATTATAGATGGCAGCACACCCCGCTCAGACACACAGTCATAGTGAGAGAGTCATGCAAAAAGTTGGGTTAATCTAGGTTCACTTAGAGTGGCGCAAGCGTCGTTACGTTGAATTTAGGTTAGACCAGTTATAGATGTCAGCAGTGCCACTGGGAAAGCAGTGCCACTGGTTAGCTTACGTGCGCGCACGTAAGATAACCTAACCTAACCTATGGTTTTGATATTTCCGAGGTGCTTTCCCAGTGGCACTGCTGACATCTATAACTGGTCTAACCTAAATTCAACGTAACGAATTCAACGTATCAAATTTAATTTTCATTGAATACTTTTCAGTTAAACAAGCCAATGAATTCGTAATCGAAAACACCATACATCCTTGAAGTTAGCTTTTCAAACTATACAAAATTGTAACTTGGACCTGTATTTTATACTCAAAGATTGAATATATTAAGCTCTGACCCGGAGATTTCAATCTCGCATATCCATATCTAGTACGATTGCTAGAGCCGTAAGAATTTTTCTTTTGAAAAAAAAATAGAATTGACCTGTAACTTTTTTTTCTTTGAGAAAATTCAGAAGGGGGTTGAAATTTTTCTTCACTTTATTGAGAAAACTCAGAATTAAAGAGGAACTTTTTATCTTCAGAAGAGAACTTGAACATTTTTACACCTCTTTGAAAAAGCGTAGAATTAAAGAAGAACTCTTTATCTTAATGGCGAATGTTCAAAATCAAAGTATAACTGTTTCTATCTTCTACTAAAAAAATTAGAACAGAACGTTATGGATGTTCTTAAAATAACATTTGATTTGAAAAAAATCAAATGTTATTAATAAAATCAGATGTATTTTAAAGTGGGATGTCCATATGGGATGTCCATATTTCTGAAAACTAAACCCCCAACTTTATTAAAAAATCTACAAAAATGTACCCAATTATTAAAATCAGATGTATTTTAAACATTGTATGTTCTTATTTCTGAAAATTAAAACCCAACTTTATTAGAAAATAAAATATTATATATTAAAATGAAATAATAAAACCAGATATACACCTACGAAAGGTTAGGATATCTACCTCAAAAAAGTGCAAAATAGCAAACTATACATCCCAAATCATGAGTTTCATGCAATACACATCTACGAAAGGTTAAGAAATCTAAATATAATGTATAAAACATTAAAAAAGCTAGATGCATGATCAGTTGGGTCTCGTAAATAGAACTATGAATGGAAGCACTAGTAACCTTGACATTCAACGATGATGTTGTCAAGTTGATATTTAACCTTCCAAATCAACTATAAATGATAATTTTTCTCACTTGGTAGTTTAGCTATCGATGCAAGTAGGAATAGTATCAGAATTTCGACTATGGATGCCGAACTGGAACAAACCCATTCTATAATCCACTTTAAAGTATATTTTTAGATAAAAAATCAACAGTTATAATGAGCTTTTCCAGTGATGAATAGGTTATATCGCAGGGGGGCTAGGATATAAACTATATTCTAAGAATCTCTGGACCCTTTGAGTAATGGGAGTATTAAAAAAGTCAACGAATTTTATTTGAAATCATAAAAATACTGCTTTTAGAAACGAACATTCACAGACCAATTGGAAATTTAGCATAACAACACTATAGGATACTTCCTTGCATTGTTTAACTGAGCATAGCGCCTCACATCTCTTCCTTTAAATAGAAGTGAATGTCTATCTGTTTCTTGTGTTTTTATAAGCATCCTTATCTGTTTTCTTGTAGCACTCGAATCTTCGAAAATGTGCAGTGGGGAATTTTCATGGTGTATCTTGCTATGACTCACATTGCTGTCAGGGGTGACATCCAACTTTGCTCGCTTTTGCTGGGGGGTTTGATCAACAACATCCTAAAATATAAATTATTTTCAGTTTTCTCAGTAGGTAGCTCGTAAGCTTAAAGACCTAAATTTCAAGCTACTTAAACACATAAAGAAAAGAGCGGAAGTCCTAGATGGAGGCTAAACCAATCATATTTTTAATATGATACTCTCTAAATTAAAGCTGTTTATACTTTTAAAAAAGCTTCCTATTTTAATTAAACAATACGTCTCCTAATCTCTGAAAAGAGGTAAGGTTCTTAATGCATTTCACATCTTGAATCACATATTTTATGTTATTAAATTTATAGCTATGTTCACTATAATATCCCACAGCCTATTGCATCGAGGGCCAAGAAAGGCTTAAATCCCTCACGGTGGTAGCTACTCAAGGAAGAATTTGAATAAGTAAATGTTAATTGTTACAATTCTAGTATCTGATACATACATATTTACATATAAGTCTAATATAAGTCAATGATGACTTAATGGCAACACAAAATGGTTTTCTTTTTATTATAAAACAAGGAAAAATTTACTCACCAGCATTCGCTTGGAATTCTCCATATCACTATCAGTGCAAATAATTAAACAAAAAACCAAAAAATCTATTTGACCCGCTGAAAGAGCTTTTCAAACTATACCAAAATTGTAATTTGGACCTGCATTTTATACAAAAAAATGAATATAATAACCTCTAACCAGTTGAACCGGTTTTTTTTCTTTTTTTGGGGGGGGGGATATTGAAATTACCTTAAATGGTGTGCACTTCGTATATCTTATGACTGAAATCTGACCAGGGTGACTGTCGAGTTAGAAACCTGTCTGCTAAGGCATATACCAGCAGTCATATTACGCAATCACTCGTAGAATCTATACCATTCTCATTTTGAGTTTTGAAAATATTAAATGTGAATTTTTATGTTTTAAGTATGTTTAATGTCATTCTAAGTGATGTGAAAAAAAATCATTTTAAAAAAATAATAAAAAAAGTTACAAAAAAAACTTCAAAAAAAGTATAAAATAATGGGAAGGGGGACGGGTACCTAAAAGTTGGGGGGAGGGGCTCCTTAGAGTTTAGGGATAGGGAGCCTTTGGATTTCCCTGGTGGTTAGGGTCATTGGTGCTTATGATCCATGACGGTTCATACTCATATATACCTCACTACTTGATTTGCACGGATTTCTAAGGGTTTTTCTGAATTTCATTATTAAAATTCTTTTCTTGACATCTAAATCTCTATTAGTATCAGCTTTTTAGTGTGCTACAACGTTAGACCCTATTTTAAATTGATAACACTGTTCAAACGCCGCTTGTGTATTATACAGAACACATCGAAGAAGTAAAGCTAGGTCAACCTACAAGGTCATTCTATCATCGTTAACCATTCATTTGTATTTTTTCAGTAAAGTGCAAATTTATTTGCACTTTACACTTTACCCACATCGTTCTTTACTTAGGCAGCGTTATTGCGCTGCCTATGATACATTGTCTAATTTCTTTTTCACCGTACTATGTCTGATTCTTTTTCTTTTTGCTTTATCACTTTTGTCTCTAAGATTAAACAGTTGCATATACAGGGGTGACAATTCGAGGGGGCGATCAGATGAATGTAATTGTCCCTCTTGAATTTTTAAAATACTTGTTTTTGATATTTCGTTGAGAAACAAAAAACAAATTCCCCTCCCCCTCTTTAGGTTTAAAAAAAAACATTTTACGCATCTTCATACAAAAGAATGAAATCCTCCTCCTTCATTTTCGAGAACTAGCACCTTTCTGCCAAGGTCTCATCACCTACGACAGTTCATTGAATTAATGCCTGGAGCTCATTTTGAAGAATGTCAAAACTTCGCTAGAACCTTTTTAAGAGAAGACGAGCCAGCTTTAAGACCTGGTTGAAATTGATAGAAGGTGAGAAGCTTCGGGAAAGTTCATTGCGCTACCATTCCTTATTGCATTCAATTCAGTTTCTTATTTGCACTTTAAACTTTACCCACATCGTTCTTTACTTAGGCAGCGTTATTGCACTGCCTATGATACATTATCTAATTTCTTTTTCTCCATACTATGTCTGATTCTTTTTCTTTTTTCTTTATCACTTTTGTGTCTAAGATTAAACAGTTGCATATACAGGGGTGACAATTCGAGGGGGCGATCAGATGAATGTAATTGTCCCTCTTGAATTTTTAAAATACTTGTTTTTGATATTTCTTTGAGAAACAAAAAACAAAATTCCCCTCCCCCTCTCTAGGTTTTGAAAAAAAAAACTTTTACGTATCTTCTTACAAAAGAATGAAATCATCCTCCTTCATTTTCGAGAACTAGCACCTTTCTGCCAAGGACTCATTACCTATGACAGTTCGTTGAATTAATGCCTGGAGCTCATTTTGAAGAAGGTCAAAACTTCGCAAGGGCCTTTTTTAAGAGAAGACGAGCCAGCTTTAAGACCTGGTTGAAATTGATAGAAGGTGAGAAGCTTCAGGAAAGTTCATTGTGCTACCATTCCTTATTGCATTCAATTCAGTTTAATTCAATTTATTCAAATGCAGATTTGGATCAGGAGCAGGTTTCAGCCTTACACAAACAAGTGTCTCGAATGCCAAACCATTTGTGGTTTATTTTACATATTTTTTTCGGATTGAGATGATTGATCTTCCTTAAAGAGATTTATCCTATTAAAAATCCATTACCAGGTTCCTTTTTACAACTAGAGGAAATTAAAAAAAAGGGTCTGTAATTGCGCTTCATGCGTCATTTGTCAATATCTGCTAAGACATATACCGGTCGTGATAATAGTTGAATTATGACTGAAATCTGAGCGGTTTGACTTTCCAGTCAGAAACCAGTTCACCAATCAAGTTATAAAAAAATATTTTAATATATTAAGTTATGGGCAATACTGGTTTAGAAAAACTAGAATAGTGACATAATTTCTTCATTAACTTAATGGCGAGACAAAAATAGATTTCTTTTTTTATTATAATATAAGAAAATTTTACTCACCAGAAGTCGCTTAGAAGATTCCATATCTCTATCAATGTAAATGATCGTAAAATATAGATATCGATAGAACGAATGAAGTATTCAAACTTTATAAAATTATAATTTGAAACTTGAATTTATACTAAAAAAAATAACTGAATATATTAACACCTAAACAAGACACACTGGTTTTCTGCCACGGATTTACCCTAAAAGGCATGTATACCATATATATTATGAAGTAGAAATCTAGTCTACATAAATTATGTCAGAAACTTGTCCTTCATAACATATTACGCAATTCCCAACTAGCACGAGATGGACCAGAAGTATAATGCCATGTGAGTGAGTTCTGAATCTCTTTGAAAAGGTGTATACGTCCCGGCAAATAGTATAGAAATTCCTATACCTGCAAGCAAATAGCATGGAGATTGCTATACCTGCAAGCAAAATATAACATTGATTACTACTCAGAACGTCTTTCTTGGGACAAATACCCGTGGTGTGTTAGAGTTGGGCAGGCATTTTTTTGGCTTCTTGGTCACTCCGGAATGTGTCTGAGGCGTAAAATTGGATGATGGTCATGCTTGCAATGCATCTTTTGAGACGAAGGGTGATAATACCTTCAGAGACAGGATGGACATCAAGGAGAGTCTATTTAGCTAGCTTTGAGAATAGGAAACCGACACATTGGTGATGAACTCCATCGCTTCTTCCAGAAGTGATGAGGATTAATTCATTACTGTTTCTATTCCTGTTGAGGGAAGGTGAGTCTGAGATAGTCCATCGATGTCCCAGCAATAACAGTTTATTTATTTATTGCTAGTTTCATTTTTTCTGGTTTGGTCAGTGTCCTTACATCTAGCGTTCCTAGTGAGAAGGATGTTTTATGGGTTAAGACATGTAAAGTTTTCTCCGACCGGAGAGTCACCAAGTCAGATAAATGATCGTTGAATGCTCCGGATGCGATATCAAAACAGTTTTCATCATCATTATGATCATCGTTTACGCCATTTGCAACTATTGGTCTCATACCGTCGGCTACCGCGGACGCGGTAGCACGAGTTCTTGCTTTATTATTCGCCATTTCCATCATTGATATAGAGAAGAAGTAGTTTCATGGCTATTTCGTCAGGCCTGTGGCAAGTCACTCCTCATTACGCTTAGCAAAGACCATTTCCATAGAACTGTATAAACTGCCCTTCCAAATTGTCCCTCTAAGAAGAGATTCTCCCGTTCAGTGTTCTGTGACGCCGAGCAAACTTTCTTATTGCTGGGGGAATGTGAATGAGATAGTCCATCGATGTCCCAGCAGTAACAGTCTATTTTATTTATTGCTAGTTTCATTTTTTCTGGTTTGGTCAGTGTCCTTACATCTAGCGTTCCTAGTGAGAAGGATGTTTTATGGGTTAAGACATGTAAAGTTTTCTCCGACCGGAGAGTCGCCAAGTCAGATAAATGATCGTTGAATGCTCCGGAAGCGATATCAAAACAGTTTTCATCATCATTATGATCATCGTTTACGCCATTTGCAACTATTGGTCTCATACCGTCGGCTACCGCGGACGCGGTAGCACGAGTTCTTGCTTTATTATTCGCCATTTCCCTCATTGATATAGAGAAGAAGTAGTTTCATGGCTATTTCGTCAGGCCAGTGGCAAGTCACTCCTCATTACGCTTAGCAAAGACCATTTCCATAGAACTGTATAAACTGCCCTTCCAAACTGTCCCTCTAAGAAGAGATTCTCCCGTTCAGTGTTCTGTGACACCGAGCAAACTTTCTTATTGCTGGGGGAATGAGTGTAAACTTCGGGATATGTATCGACGGCTCCTTAGAGGACCCTACATTAGGTGTAAAACTGAGGTCTCTCTCCTACCCCCTGTATTTAAAACCCCCGGAAAAGGGTGCTCCGGTTTAACTAGAGACCCCCAGGGCTTGCCCCCACCCCCCTTCATTCCTGAAAGTCTCAGCAATTATCTAGTATTTAATCTTATAATAGAGATAACGTTTAAACTTATTTTGCTTTCAGTGAATTGAAAATGAAATTCTGGTTTTATAAGGCATGTTTTTTTAAAGCGTAAGGCCCTATTCCTATTTGTAGTGTGTTCTGCTCGTTTGACTCGAATTGATTATTTATTGTAGTTTCTGTTCATTTCGGGCTTTGTTTTTTATTGACAGGTGTTTTGTTTGTTAATAAATCAAATATTATAAAACTTCATTTGTTTTTTTTTCTTTTAGCATAAAGCTTTCGTCTTGTTGTTTCGCTAAAGATTTCGCTAAAGTTTTTTGTTGTTTAAAAGAAATAGAGTTGTGAGAAAGTCAAACTTTAGCGTAAAGAGCGAGGAGTTGAGGAGGGGACAGCCCCTTTCATATACGGAATAATTTCTGTTCGTTTTAAGTTTTAACGTCGTTCCTTACTTTTGGTTAAAAAAACTTTTTTTTATTTAATTTTTGAACGTTTCTGAATTAATGCAGGTTTTGATTTTGGCTCACCGTACATGAATAATTAAAATAAAATTTGCTTATTAAATTTACTTTTATTTGGTTAAATGGTTTTCTCGAAACTTGTTTATTTTTATTTACGAACGTTTTTATTTGTAATAAATATACGTCACTTACGAATTAACTCACGTAACGAACTTCTATATTCATAGATTTTTAATACGTATATTAGGGGGTTCACCCCCTAGTCAATACCTTGCTCTTTAAGCTAAAGTCCAAATTTTGTTCCAATTCTTTTAAAATGACCCCTTAATCACAAAGGCTGTTAATTAGAATAAATGGCTCTTATGAAAGTACTAAAAAACCTTTGGCTTAAAGAGCGAGGTATTGACTAGGAGGTGAACCCAATGATATGTGTAATATTTTCTGTTCGTTTTAAGTTTTGATGTTGCTCCTTACTTTCAGTTGAAAAACTTGTTTTTTTTTATTTATTTAATTTCTGATCTTTTTCTTTAATAATGATGGGAAATCCGGCGCCCCCTTCATAGCAATGTCCCTTCCCCCATGATACCTTCCTTCATGGAAAGATCCTCCCATATAACCCCTGACCCACCCCCTCACCTACCAGAAAAAATCCCCCTGAAAACGTTTGTATTCTTCCCAGTAACCAATACTATTCAGTAACCAATACAAATCAAATGTTATTTTAAGAACATCCATAACGTTCTGTTCTAAATTTTTTTAGTAGAAGATTGAAACAGTTCTACTTTGATTTTGAACATTCGCCATTAAGATAAAGAGTTCTTCTTTAATTCTGCGCTTTCTCAAAGAGGTGTAAAAATGTTCAAGTTCTCTTCTGAAGATAAAAAGTTCCTCTTTAATTCTGAGTTTTCTCAATAAATTTAATTCTGAATCTTCTGAGTTTTCTACAAATGCAAATCTGATATACCAATATTCAACTTGGAATATTTTAATTGTGAGAAATTTTCGAGTAAAATACACAACCCAGAGGACGAGGTTTGATTTTTTAGCAGATGGGTGCCGATAAATATTCCTGCTCGGAATATGTGTATAAGATATCCCAGGAAGAAGAAGAACAACAAAATCCGTGATATAGATTGGGATCACACCAAGTGGATGATGAACGATGATGAATTTTTATAACACCCATCACCCCCATGACTATCCAACGGTCTTTTTAAAGACCAACAAATCTATAAACACTTCGTAGCCATGGTCATATGAATCTTTTCTGTGCCTTGACAGAAAACAAAACATAGCATTGTACTAGTCTAAAATATTTTTTTTTTTTTTTTTTTTTTTTTTTTTTTTTTTTTTTTTTTTTTTTTTTTTTTTTTTTGTACCATGTGAAAAAATTCACAAAGGGTTTGATGCAATGAATGGCTAATCAGATCAACCCTCGGTATTACTTACCAAAACTCCAAAAACTGAATGCTGAAAACTAATTACGCACGAAAGGTAGTTTAGTTTTAATTCTATATCCAAATATATATAGTTTACTAGGTTTTAGACTATTTGTTAAAGTTAAAAACGAAAGCCAATCCTCATAAATTAAAGAAAAAAGGGGAACACCCCAGTAGGGCCCGACTTTCATATCTCGGGTTGAAGTATCCTTTTTAAGCATTAGAAGATATCATGCAGTGACAAAGTGTCGTTTACAACTGGTTTGTACAGCAAAACAAATATATTGGCCTAAATACAACAAAAAAGATATCAATCATAAAGGCTATGAGAAAGACAATCAACTTAAAATTATCGAAAAAGTTTGTACACAATCTTTTATATTCTGAAGGCAGGATGCCACGCGACATTTTTCATATTTGATCATAAAAGCAATAAGTTAAAGGTGAAATACTTTTATAGGCAATGGTTCGGAAGCTTCATTTGGATTTGATTTTGATGTTGGATAAAAATTCAGTCATTTTTATAGAAACTGCAATACTTTCACGGAAAACATCTTTCAGTGTATTTTAACTTTAAATTAAAAGTGTTAAATGCAAATTCATTTTGGTTTTTTTATGTTGGATAAAAATTCGTTCATATTTATAGAAACTATAATAGTCATTTTTATACATCTTTGAGGATTTTTTAAGTTTAAACGAAAAGTAGTAAATGCAATTTCATTTTGATTTTGATGGTGGATAAAAATTCATTCATTTTTATAGAAACTGCAATAGTTTCACGAGAACCATCTTTAGCGTATTTTAAGTTTATATGCAAAGTATTAAATGCAAATTCATTTTGATTTTGAAATTCGATCATTTTTATAGAAACTGCAATAGTTTCCCAGGAAACATCTTTCAGCGTGTTTTAAGTTTAAAAGAAAAGCATTAAATGGAAACTCATTTTGATTTTGATGTTGGGTATACTTTCATTTTGATTTTGATGCTGGATAAAAATTCATTCATATTTATAGAAACTGCAATAGTTTCCCGAGAACCATCTTTTAGCGTATTTTAAGTTTATATGCAAAGTATTAAATACAAATTCATTTTGATTTTTAAATTCGTTCATTTTTATAGAAACTGCAATAGTTTCCCAGGAAGCATCTTTCAGCGTGTTTTAAGTTTAAAAGAAAAGCATTAAATGGAAACTGATTTTGATTTTGATGTTGGGTATATATTTAGTCATTTTTACAGAAACTGCAATAGTTTCACGGGAACTATTTTTCAGTGTGTTTTAAGTTTAACTGAAAAGTATTCAATGAAAATTAAATTTGATTTTGATGTTGGATAAAAATCCATTCATTCTTGTAGAAACTGCAATAGTTTCACGGAAAACATCTTCTGATTTAATGCATGCAATAAACTAGCTAGTGTCGATAACCGGACATAGAGTACCAGTGGGAAAGCCGTATCCTTTCTCTGAGCAAGCATAGAGTACGATTGTTAGAGCCGTAAGCATATTTCATGTCGTTTTAAGATACGTAAAAATCTAAGAGTCAGAGTGAATGGAATTTAGGTTAGATAGATTACAGATGGCAGCCCACCCACTCAGACACACAGTCATAGTGAGAGAGACCTGCAAAAAGTTGAGTTAATCTAGGTTCGTGAATTGAATTTAGGTTAGATAGATTATAGATGGCAGCACACCCCGCTCAGACACACAGTCATAGTGAAAGAGTCATGCAAAAAGTTGGGTTAATCTAGGTTCACTTAGAGTGGCGCAAGCGTCGTTACGTTGAATTTAGGTTAGACCAGTTATAGATGTCAGCAGTGCCACTGGGAAAGCAGTGCCACTGGTTAGCTTACGTGCGCGCACGTAAGATAACCTAACCTAACCTATGGTTTTGATATTTCCGAGGTTCTTTCCCAGTGGCACTGCTGACATCTATAACTGGTCTAACCTAAATTCAACGTAACGAATTCAACGTATCAAATTTAATTTTCATTGAATACTTTTCAGTTAAACTTAAAACACACTGAAAAATAGTTCCCGTGAAACTATTGCAGTTTCTGTAAAAATGACTAAATTTATACCAAACATCCAAATCAAAATGAGTTTCCATTTATTGCTTTTCTTTTAAACTTAAAACACGCTGAAAGATGCTTCCTGGGAAACTATTGCAGTTTCTATAAAAATGAACGAATTTAAAAAGCAAAATGAATTTGTATTTAGTACTTTGCATATAAACTTAAAATACGCTAAAAGATGGTTCTCGAGAAACTATTGCAGTTTCTATAAATATGAATGAATTTTTATCCAGCATCAAAATCAAAATGAAAGTATACCCAACATCAAAATCAAAATGAGTTTCCATTTAATGCTTTTCTTTTAAACTTAAAACACGCTGAAAGATGCTTCCTGGGAAACTATTGCAGTTTCTATAAAAATGATCGAATTTCAAAATCAAAATGAATTTGCATTTAATACTTTGCATATAAACTTAAAATACGCTAAAGATGGTTCTCGTGAAACTATTGCAGTTTCTATAAAAATGAATGAATTTTTATCCACCATCAAAATGAAAATGAAATTGCATTTACTACTTTTCGTTTAAACTTGAAAAATCCTGAAAGATGTATAAAAATGACTATTACAGTTTCTATAAAAATGAACGAATTTTTATCCAACATAAAAAACCAAAATGAATTTGCATTTACGACTTTTCATTTAAAGTTAAAATACACTGAAAGATGTTTTCCGTGAAAGTAATGCAGTTTCTAAAAAAATGACTGAATTTTTATCTAACATCAAAATCAAATCCAAATGAAGCTTCCGAACCATTGCCTATAAAAGTATTTCACCTTTAACTTATTGCTTTTATGCTCAAATATGAAAAATGTCGCGTGGCATCCTGCCTTCAGAATATCAAAGATTGTGTACAAACTTTTTCGATAATTTTAAGTTGATTGTCTTTCTCGTAGTCTTTATTATTGATATCTTTTCTGTTGTATTTAGGCCAATATATTTGTTTTGCTGTACAAACCAGTTGTAAACTACACTTTGTCACTGCATGATATCATCTAATGCTTAAAAAGGACACTTCAACCCGAGATATGAAAGTCGGGCCTTACTGGGGTGTTCCCCCTTTTTTCTTTAATTTATGAGGATTGGCTTTTGTTTTTAACTTTAACAAATAGTCTAAAACCTAGTAAACTATATATATTTGGATATAGAATTAAAACTAAACTACCTTTCGTGCGTAATTAGTTTTCAGCATTCAGTTTTTGGATTTTTGGTAAGTAATACCGAGGGTTGATCTGATTAGCCATTCATTGCATCAAACCCTTTGAGAATTTTTCACATGGTACAAAAAAAAGAAACTATTTTAGACTAGTACAATGCGATGTTTTGTTTTCTGTCAAGGCACAGAAAAGATTCATATGACCATGGCTACGAAGTGTTTATAGATTTATTGGTCTTTAAAAAGACCGTTGGATAGTCATGGGGGTGATGGGTGTTATAAAAATTCATCATCGTTCATCATCCACTTGGTGTGATCCCAATCTATATCACGGATTTTGTTGTTCTTCTTCTTCCTGGGATATCTTATACACATATTCCGAGCAGGAATATTTATCGGCACCCATCTGCTAAAAAATCGAACCTCGTCCTCTGGGTTGTGTATTTTACTCGGAAATTTCTCACAATTAAAATCTTCCAAGTTGAATATTGGTATATCAGATTTGCATTTGTCGATTAAAAGTTTGTCAGTGGGTACATTTCCTTTCGCGTATAGTGCTGTTACATCAAAAAATCTTCATATTTCTCTAACTTCCTTTTGTACCACGGATAGATCCTTCCCTTCATCATAGAATGGGGGTATCACTCTATCATATAAACCTAGTTTGTTTATAACGCATAATGTATTGCGCCACATGTCTCTATTGTACGCATACATATTGTAGTTGATATGCCAGTGATAACAAGAGACTTCTCTACGATCTGTTGTCAGCAATAAAAATGCACATTCAAAAATCACCCCACATGATGACTTCTTCAAGCCAATGAATTCGCAATCGAAAACACCATACATCCTTGAAGTTAGCTTTTCAAACTATACAAAATTGTAATTTGGACCTGTATTTTATACTCAAAGATTGAATATATTAAGCTCCGACAATCTCGCATATCCATATCGAGTACGATTGCTAGAGCCGCAAGAATTTTTCTTTTGAAAAAAAAAAAATAGAATTGACCTGTAACTTTTTTTTCTTTGAGAAAACCCAGAAGGGGGGTTGAACTTTTTCTTCACTTTATTGAGAAAACTCAGAATTAAAGAGGAAGTTTTTATCTTCAGAAGAGAACTTGAACATTTTTACACCTCTTTGAGAAAGCGCAGAATTAAAGAAGAACTCTTTATCTTAATGGCGAATGTTCAAAATCAAAGTATAACTGTTTCTATCTTCTACTAAAAAAATTTAGAACAGAATGTTATGGATGTTCTTAAAATAACATTTGATTTGAAAAAAATCAAATGTTATTAATAAAATCAGATGTATTTTGAAGTGGGATGTCCATATTTCTGAAAACTAAACCCCCAACTTTATTAAAAAATCTGCAAAAATGTACCCAATTATTAAAATCAGATGTATTTTAAACATTGTATGTTCTTATTTCTGAAAATTAAAACCCAACTTTATTAGAAAATAAAATATTATATATTAAAATGAAATAATAAAACCAGATATACACCTACGAAAGGTTAGGATATCTACCTCAAAAAAGTGCAAAATAGCAAACTATACATCCCAAATCATGAGTTTCATGCAATACACATCTACGAAAGGTTAAGAAATCTAAATATAATGTATAAAACATTAAAAAAGCTAGATGCATGATCAGTTGGGTCTCGTAAATAGAACTATGAATGGAAGCACTAGTAACCTTGACATTCAACGATGATGTTGTCAAGTTGATATTTAACCTTCCAAATCAACTATAAATGATAATTTTTCTCACTTGGTAGTTTAGCTATCAATGCAAGTAGGAATAGTATCAGAATGTCGACTAGGGGTGCCGAACTGGAACATACCCATTCTATAATCCACTTTAAAGTATATTTTTAGATAAAAAAATCAACAGTTATAATGAGATTTTCAAGTGATGAATAGGTTATATCGCAGGGGGGCTAGGATATAAACTATATTCTAAGAATCTCTGGACCCTTTGTTTAATGGGAGTATTAAAAAAGTCAACGAATTTTATTTGAAATCATAAAAATACTGCTTTTAGAAAATAACATTCACAGACCAATTGGAAATTTAGCATAACAGCACTATAGGATACTTCCTTGCATTGTTTAACTGAGCATAGCGCCTCACATATCTTCCTTTAAATAGAAGTGAATGTCTATCTTTTTCTTGTGTTTTTATAAGCATCCTTATCTGTTTTCTTGTAGCACTCGAATCTTCGAAAATGTGCAATGGGGTATTTTCATGGTGTATCTTGCTATGACTCACATTGCTGTCAGGGGTGACATCCAACTTTGCTCGATTTTGCTGGGGGGTTTGATCAACAACATCCTAAAATAAAAATTATTTTCAGTTTTCTCAGTAGGTAGCTCGTAAGCTTAAAGACCTAAATTTCAAGCTACTTAAACACATAAAGAAAAGAGCGGAAGTCCTAGATGGAGGCTAAACCAATCATATTTTTAATATGATACTCTCTAAATTAAAGCTGTTTATACTTTTAAAAAGATTCCTATTTTAATTAAACAATACGTCTCCTAATCTCTGAAAAGAGGTAAGGTTCTTAATGCATTTCACATCTTGAATCACATATTTTATGTTATTAAATTTATAGCTATGTTCACTATAATATCCCATAGCCTATTGCATCGAGGGCCAAGAAAGGCTTAGATCCCTCACAGTGGTAGCTACTCAAGGAAGAATTTGAATAAGTAAATGTTAATTGTTACAATTCTAGTATCTGATACATACATATTTACATATAAGTCTAATATACGTCAATGATGACTTAATGGCAGCACAAAATGGTTTTCTTTTTATTATAAAACAAGAAAAAATTTACTCACCAGCATTCACTTGGAATTCTCCATATCACTATCAGTGCAAATAATTAAACAAAAAACCCAAAAAATCTATTTGCCCCCCTGAAAGAGCTTTTCAAACTGTACCAAAATTGTAATTTGGACCTGTATTTTATACACAAAAAAATGAATATAATAACCTCTAACCAGTTTGTACCGGTTTTTTTTCTTTTTTTTTGGGGGGGGGGATATTGAACTTACCTTAAATGGTGTGCACTTCGTATATCTTATGACTGAAATCTGACCAGGGTGACTGTCGAGTAAGAAACCTGTCTGCTAAGGCATATACCAGCAGTCATATTACGCAATCACTCGTAGAATCTATACCATTCTCATTTTGAGTTTTGAAAATATTAAATGTGAATTTTTATGTTTTAAGTATGTTTAATGTCATTCTAAGTGATGTGAAAAAAATCATTTTAAAAAAATAATAAAAAAAGTTACAAAAAAAACTTCAAAAAAAGTATAAAACAATGGGGGGGGGACGGGGACCTAAAAGTCGGGGGGGGGGGGAGGGGCTCCTTGGAGTTTGGGGATAGGGGGCCTTTGGATTTCCCTGGTGGTTAGGGTCATTGGTGCTTATGATCCATGACGGTTCATACTCATATATACCTCACTACTTGATTTGCACGGATGTCTAAGGGTTGTTCTGAATTTCATTATTCAAATTCTTTTCTTGACATCTAAATCTCTATTAGTATCAGCTTTTAGTGTGCTAAAACGTTAGACCCTATTTTAAATTGATAACACTGTTCAAACGCCACTTGTGTATTATACAGAACACATCGAAGAAGTAAAGCTAGGTCAACTCACAAGGTCATTCTATCATCGTTAACCATTCATTTGTATTTTTTCTGTAAAGTGCAAATTTATTTGCACTTTACACTTTACCCACATCGTTCTTTACTTAGGCAGCGTTATTGCGCTGCCTATGATACATTGTCTAATTTCTTTTTCACCGTACTATGTCTGATTCTTTTTCTTTTTGCTTTATCACTTTTGTCTCTAAGATTAAACAGTTGCCTATACAGGGGTGGCAATTCGAGGGGCCGATCAGATGAATGTAATTGTCCCTCTTGAATTTTTAAAATACTGTTTTTGATATTTCCTTTGAGAAACAAAAAACAAAAGTCCCCTCCCCCTCTTTAGGTTTTGAAAAAAAACCTTTTACGCATCTTCATACAAAAGAATGAAATCCTCCTCCTTCATTTTCGAGAACTAGCACCTTTCTGCCAAGGTCTCATCACCTACGACAGTTCATTGAATTAATGCCTGGAGCTCATTTTGAAGAATGTCAAAACTTCGCAAGGACCTTTTTAAGATAAGACGAGCCAGCTTTAAGACCTGGTTGAAATTGATAGAAGGTGAGAAGCTTCAGGAAAGTTCATTGCGCTACCATTCCTTATTGCATTCAATTCAGTTTCTTATTTGCACTTTACACTTTACCCACATCGTTCTTTACTTAGGCAGCGTTATTGCGC
Source organism: Artemia sinica (assembly GCA_027921565.1). Taxonomy (NCBI): domain Eukaryota; kingdom Metazoa; phylum Arthropoda; class Branchiopoda; order Anostraca; family Artemiidae; genus Artemia; species Artemia sinica. The sequence goes on from CM051259.1 coordinate 66,031,733, forward strand.
TGCCTATGATACATTATCTAATTTCTTTTTCTCCATACTATGTCTGATTCTTTTTCTTTTTTCTTTATCACTTTTGTCTCTAAGATTAAACAGTTGCATATACAGGGGTGGCAATTCGAGGGGGCGATCAGATGAATGTAATTGTCCCTCTTGAATTTTTAAAATACTTGTTTTTGATATTTCTTTGAGAAACAAAAAACAAAATTCTCCTCCCCCTCTCTAGGTTTTGAAAAAAAAACTTTTACGTATCTTCTTACAAAAGAATGAAATCCTCCTCCTTCATTTTCGAGAACTAGCACCTTTCTGCCAAGGTTTCATTACCTATGACAGTTCGTTGAATTAATGCCTGGAGCTCATTTTGAAGAAGGTCAAAACTTCGCAAGGACCTTTTTTAAGAGAAGACGAGCCAGCTTTAAGACCTGGTTGAATTGATAGAAGGTGAGAAACTTCAGGAAAGTTCATTGTGCTACCATTCCTTATTGCATTCAATTCAGTTTAATTCAATTTATTCAAATGCAGATTTGGATCAGGAGCAGGTTTCAGCCTTACACAAAGAGGTGTCTCGAATGCCAAACCATTTGTGGTTTATTTTACATATTTTTTCGGATTGAGATAATGGATCTTCCTTAAACATATTTATCCTATTAAAAATCCATTACCAGGTTCCTTTTTACAACTAGAGGAAATTAAAAAAAGGGTCTGTAATTGAGCTTCATGCGTCATTTGTCAATATCTGCTAAGACATATACCGGTCGTGATAATAGTTGAATTATGACTGAAATCTGAGCGGTTTGACTGTTCAGTCAAAAACCTGTTCACCAATCAAGTTATCAAAATATATTTGAATATATTAAGTTATAGGCAATATTGGTTTAGAAAAACTAGAATAGTGACATAATTTCTTCCTTAACTTAATGGCGAGACAAATATAGATTTCTTTTTTCATATAATATAAGAAAATTTTACTCACCAGAAGTTGATTAGAAGATTCCATATATCTATCAATGTAAATGATCGTAAAATATAGATATCGATAGAACGAATGAAGTATTCAAACTGTATAAAATTATAATTTGAAACTTGAATTTATACTAAAAAAAATAACTGAATATATTGACACCTAAACAAGACACACTGGTTTTCTGACACGGATTTACCCTAAAAGGCATGTATACCATATATATTATGAAGATATTTTTTTATATAGTAGGTTAGTGCATATTTTTTAGAGTAGAAAAAGAATCATAGTTAGTCTGAAGTTGGTTGTGAGAGTCTTAGGACTCTAAAAAATGGATAGATTTGAGAAAGAGAAAATCAAAGTGAATCTTGTGTTTATGGAAAAACGTTTGATTCTATATGATGATTTTCTAGAGTTATCCGTTCAACGGAAGATATTTTCTCATAGAATGCTTGTCGATATAATGAAAACTGATTCTCCTCATTAGACTATTGCATGAAGCTTTTACGTCATGGTCCAAAGGCATTTACACAATTTATTGACATATTAATCACGACAAAGCAAAATGATATTGTGAATTTGCTTTTAAACACACACACACAAACTTAGAAATTTAAGACTTTTTTCATGAGAAAGGTGATGTTCAAGGATGATTTACTCCTCTCTCTCTCTATCCCAGTCACTTTGTTGATCATAGCTCAGTTTCATTTTGGCGTTGAGAGTGTCAACACATGAAAAAATGTTCCACACATGTCCACTATGCATGTATACACTGGGCAGCTGGTCATCATATGAGAATTGTAGAATAACTGATGAGTATGATGAAAAGTGCAGATTATACAACCCGTGTAAATTCCATTGAGGATATGCTGTACAAATTGAAGGTTGTAATTCCTATCTTGAAGGGGTATGTGACTCTCATCCTAGAGGACACCTATGCTCGAATTGCCACTATGATAAATGTAATCAGTGGGAGAATACATATCCTGGTATGATTGGAAAGAGTCCTAAACGTGATTTTACTTTATTGCTAAGAGATTGGTATCGTCGTGGCTTTAGATTGTTTTGGGAGGAGGAGCCAGGTCTACGATTCAACTGTTGGAACAACAAAAGAATTTGGTTTCTACTTCATCGTTGCGAAGACAATGGCTACTATGATTATAAGCCTACTGATTCCTATTTGGCTGTTACGGAATGTGATTCACCAATTGAGGACACTGTATGTGACATTGCTTCAAATAAGCAAATTGGAACATGCGAATTTTACAAAGTGAATGAGAATAGTATCATTGACTATACAAAGAGATATGATAAGAGTCAAGTTACATTATACTGTAGAAAATGTGGCCCTGACTTTGCAGCACATCAGGATCAGTATACAGTGAATTCAGATAATCTACCTGCATTAGTTGTTCTTGACAAATACCTATACGTAGTAGAAGATGAAATCTAAAGAGTGGAAAAGTCGTTTCTATTATGTATATACAGTATTTTTAATAATAAAAAATTTTACATACATTTTAGAACATTTTATTCGTAGGGCACTAAAACCAATATTAAACACACTTGAAAGTATATTTTCAACTAGGAAGTCGTTCAATCGAGGAAAGTCAACGTAAATGCTGAGAAAATGCTTGTAGGAATAGCCACGACATCTGAACATGAAAAAGAGTAATACATGAAAGCCGCATGTCTTAGTCGTTAAATTCTTTACTCTCCTCTGATTTTGAATAATAGTTTTCCCACTGCTCTCAATAAAGCTGTTGATGTGTGGAGTGTGGAATTTATATGATAGGCCAAGAGGATCAAAAAACTCGATATTCTTCGCTGTTTGAAAGATGCATAGCCAATGACCCGTCTTCAAAGTCGATGGAGTGATATTAACAATGATTAGGGTATTGTTAACACTTTGAATTTTTTCAATGAAGTCCGATGGTATGTAATATAACTTGTACTGGGACATGTATAAATCCATATTAGATACGCTGACTATTTGGTTTGTGTTCATGGTGCTAGGTCTAGTAGAACACTACCATCAGGTGTGATTTCCCAATAGGTTTCAAATTGACTCAATGATATTAGCGTGATACTTTCAGTCAAAGCATTGGCAAATGTGCAATATAAACGTAAATCCCCGTTCGTACTATGCTCATATCCTGGGTGCCAGACAGGTCCAAAACAACTACACCATGATTTTTTGAAAACATTGAATCGGTTATTCCATTTTCAAATAGTTGGAAATCATGGGATTGCATGGTCAACTCATACAGAGTTCTGTAGGATTTCTTATCAAATGATAGAGTGTACAGTGGGATTACATTCACCTTGCAGACAAGGCTAGATAGACCAAAAAAATTAATATCATGGGGGGATGCAGTCCAGGATGCAACGGCACTGGCACTCTTCACAAAGGCCAAAGCGAGTTTTGATGGGATTTCTCCATTGATAAATGATGAATCGGTATAAACTGCGAGAGCCAGTAGCAATATGACGTTGATTGGTGATTGTATGGGGGACAAGAAGATTAATGTTGTTACCATTGGCTCTTAGCTTTTCCAATGCTAATGCAACAGAGTTCATATCCTGTTTTTTTCGAACATGAAGAATTGCCGAAGTGATAATGACATTTGCATTGGATGCTGTAGCAAGTGTTTTTCTCAAAATGAAATTTGATGGGGCTAGTTGTAACTTTACGTCAGTCTTGACATTGGGGAGTAACCATTGGGATATATTGAATATCTCATGATTTAATTTTCCGACTAAATGATACTCCTGGGTCACTGCAGCAGTTAACTCACCGTCAGTATCAACATCTGATCGATATGCATAGCCCAATGACTGTCCTCTCAACTCCTTATATGCCTTTGGAGTCATCATAATAAATTGTAGGTAGCTTGCATAGTTGGATAAATTATTGCTGGTGCTCACCAATGTTCCATTAATAAATACATTAATTTGTTTGAACAAGTTGTGTAGGATACAGTTTTCATAGGACACGCCATCAGCAGCAGTGGGAGTTGTATTGTCTGACTTTTTCTTCACCACAACATTTAAATCAATAAATGTTGATGATAAATCAATGAAATAGTCTTCATTGGAAAATATCTGAAAGTGTAAATTTTCCGAGAGGGGTTGTTGAGGGTGAAATTGTTCATAGTAGCCATACTTGACACTAACATCAACATTTTCAGCATTGAATAGATTCAATGAGGAGCTGATTGATGGATGCGATTCTTTGTGGGGGAGATATGTCATCTTAAGAGAAGAAATCCTTCTTTGATCTAGCAATCTTTTCTTCTTCTTTTTCTTATTGGTCTTCTTCGTTTTATTCCTCAAAGTCATTGTTGATGTCCTTTGCTTCCTGCTTGGGTAGAGACTGATGATTGAATGACGACCACGCATTCTTTTTAACCCCTATCCATTTTGCTGAAATTTTAATTGCTCACCAACGGCTCTTGCTGAAGATCTAATATTTTCTTTAACACTCTCGTTGAAGTTTTTACCCGATCCCCAGTCCTGTAATGTTGAGAAAGCAAAATTTGATGCAGCAGGTACAAGATATTTTATAGAAAGGGGTAGTGCAGAACGAAATAGCCTAACAAACAAACTACCGAGCCCATAGCCAGACATTGTAGTACGCCCCTTGTAATATTCAAATCCATGACCTATTTGACGTGGACTCAGAGCACTAACAAAGCAGTTGATATCAGGACAGACAAATGGAATTCTTCTACTGTTCATCCTATGCAGTGACGGTGGGTCGAAAATGATATATAACCACAGCTAAACCTTTTGATATGGCTAGAGGATCACCTAATTCAGTTCTTAGTGTTAACTGACAGAGTTCCAGATATGAAGTGTTTACGGGCATATACTGAACATGCTTTATATTGTAATGATGAATATGATCTTGATTGGTTTTTTGTTCAAGAACTCGTAGGAGAGGGACATTGCTATTGCCAACTCTCAACGATTCAGCAAATGATGCATAGAAAAAATACAAGTGTCCAAGGAGGAGGCTGGTGGATACTCAGCAAACATAACATTAGTGTTTCTGGCACTTTTAACACTGATTATATTAAGTTTAAAGCCAAGAACATCTTTTAGATAATCATTGAGAATGACCTTTTCTTTGACAATGGGTGAACTAATGTAGATCTTCCCCTATTCCTTTCAATAGTTAAAATGAAAGGCTCTTTTTTACGATCGGAAACTCTTTTATTGATTGAACGACACAACTAATTCATACAACTGAGGTCCTCATATGGTAATTCAACATGCGGATAATCCAACCAATTGATCTTTTGAATTTGCTGTTGATCACCTGCGGGTGGCGGCCAATAATAGGGTCTAACTTTTATATCATATTTGCGATATTTTCTCAGGATATCATAGGTATTTTTCAGAATACAGTCGACAAGAGCCACTTCATACGCACCGTCAAATTTGATGGCACGGGAGAGTTTCGTCCAAAAATCGCTTGTTTTATTCAAGTCATTGTAGAGAGGACCGGAGATGCTGGACATAAACGTTACATAAAAATCATTGGGCATTGGTTAATGTCTTCAACCCCGATCCAAGAATCAAAATCAGAGTTGCATCCTAGCCACCGAACAAGTAACTGTTTCTTACCCCTACGAGTACGAGTCTTTAATATCTTTTCAATTTGACAGATTTCACTATTATTTTTAACTTTTTGTAGTTCATAGTCATAAAAGCTGCCGAGAATCTGTTCATCTTTGATATCTCGTAGATGATAAGTTATGGGTTTGGTGTCTAGGATTTTTGCCGCTTTAAAAAGTTCAGTGGACCACAAGTAATTACCCTTTTCAAAAACATTAGTTGTTCTATTAATTCGAACAATATCACCAACATTGAGTTTTTCTTCACAATCGTTTCATTGGAATATTATTTAAGAAAAGTATCAAATGTATTCTAATCAGAATGATGAACTTCCGTTGGGTTGAGTTGGTCAATGATCGATGGGGTCGTTGATTATAAATTAACATGATTTTGTCTAAATCATGAATAAAAGCAGGTGCATTTTTCAATGTAAAATATCATGAAATTAAAAGTCTAATAGTTCTTATCAATCGTTCGGCCAATGCAGCCTTTATAGGACCATGACTATGATAGAGCATTGTATTATATTTCATTAGCACTTTTTCAATATGAGGATTAACAGATTCACTACCCAGATCTGTTTGAATTTTTTTATATGAATCTTGTTCCAGAACACTATCTATAGCCTGAGCAACTTCAACACCTCTCTTTGACCGCAATGGAATGGCATATGCATAGCGGCTAAAAACACTGATTACAAGTAGAATGTACTTGTACGGTGTATTATGACGCCTTTGAATCTCATCTAGAGTTAAGAGATCTGCTTGCATTATATGTAGGGGGGGAAAGGCTTTAGTTTTTCGATAATGATTAGAACGAAGTCTATGATTTCTATGTAGAGTGTAACTTGATTCATTTTGTAGATAGTCTTGTATACTTTTAGTTTGAACACCAGTGACTTTGGAAGGCGTGGTGGGGGGGACTTAAACTTCCAAAATCACCAATATTTTCACAAACACGTTTCAGAACTTCAACCATTTTGAACGTAAACACGTAGTGTAACTTCCACTACCCTTTTGTATACTAGTGGGTGATTATGGTGGTGATGTTGACTTGATACATCTTCGCTTTTCTCTAGCTATCAGCGGTGTGCTCCTCCTCCTCCTCATTGTGAAATCAATGTTTCCACTAGGTGTGCTAGTATTTTCCAAGATTGATTTAAAATCTGTTTCTTCTTCTTCATGTTTTAATGATGATGATAATGAGGAAGGAGTATTTTCATTTAATTTATTTAGAATTTGCCTATTGCTAATAAGGCTTTTGGGGAAGTTTAATATATTTAGAAAGTTGTATAGATGACTGTCAAATGATAAAAGTCCTGTACGATTTGTAGCCATATCATAGATTAAATCAAGTAGATTATAGCTCTTGCCTTGAATTATAATTCCTTTCCCATTGCTATCAACTTGAATATGATCTTGACCACTTTCCATGAGATATTTTATGAGTCGTTTACTTTGTTCACGTTAAGAGTGCGGCATTAGATTTCCAATGCTCGACACCATTGAATCCGATTCCCCGTTCTTTAATTGTGTTCCAGCTGCAGTAGCAGTAGAATCCAGAGGGATGGTTCTTTTTTGTGATCTCTGACACTCATATTGCCTCTGGCTCTCGCACGATAGGGCTTATGGTTGTCCACTCGGCAAAGTGCATCTTGAAGTAAAAGTAGTTTCTTATCATCCTCAATATTCTCGTTGTCAATGAATTTACTCAGATTGTCCTCAAAGTGTTACACAGGAGAAAGAGCGAGCTCTATTGGAGTCAATTTATAGGGTTTAGCTATCTAGAGAAAACTATTTACAGGTCCTGCAATTATTGGCAGTTAAAGTGTAAAAAAGCTACCGCCCACTTGAAGAAGACGTTTCTTTTAATATTTTTTCCTTTCTTTTTACAGGCTAATGTACGTACAATGGAACGATGTTGCTTTGCCTGTTGCTTAACTACTTCTGGCAGTTGAACATTGCCCTCAGTTAAATTTAAACAAAGTTCAGATATTAGATTAATGAAATCGTTGTCAATGCCATCTTTAAGTATGGCTTTCCTAAGTGGGGGTTTTGAAGTGCTTAGAACGGAAAATAAATGTGTATTTTGATATAGTTTCTTCAGTGTCATGATGTCAACTAATAACCTTTTTTACTGTTCACGGGGAGATATACTGTAATTTCATTGTCAAAAATATCTGTGACTACACGTCGATCCTCGGGTGTATTTGGATTAAGATCCAATAGGATGTAGCCGTAGGGTTTATTAGTTGCCTGATTGTACGCTGAAAGTAGAAATTATTTGTTTTATGAGAGTTATTAGCGATTTAGAATCACGAACAACTCTGTAGATGATATAGTAGGTACAGTTCAAAGCAAGTGTTCGCATACATTTTCTTTGATGAAAGAGATTGTGTAGAACTAGAGTAACGGAAATCTGTTCATGATGAGAGGGAACGGTAAACAATTGTAGCATTTCCTGGGACCATTGTTCAATGGATTCAGCTAAATTATCAATAATCTGCCAAGAGTTTGGTTCAATAATGTTGAAAACATAAAGTCCCTGTATGAATTGTATCTGCACCAACCCCGTGGTAGCAATTGCTTTTATTTTATCGTATGACTCCTGCCAAATACTGTAGCAATAGTAGATTTTTTCGGCTTTTCCATAAGCATTTTATCACAATTTTTTATTATTTTAGTTAAGAGTGTCGTTTTGCCTGACATTGACGGCCAACACAAAAACGATCTGAAAGGTGTTTTAAATTGATACATATTGCTGTTCCCTTCAACAGCTCACCTACAACTAACCGTAGTCTATAGATCCCTGATGACTAAATAATTTCCCTAGTACTACTCCATTCAAGAATAATGAGAAGAACAAAATCAATAAAGAATCATATTTTTTTTTATTATTAACATAAAAGTAGCAGCACTTTTCAAATAATATAATTTGAAAAAGGCACTTTAAACGAGAAAAATACACTTAAGATTTTTTTTTATTTGTTTATTTATAACATAAACATAAACATTTATTTTAAATTAACACTAGAAAAAAAAACACTTTATATTTAATAGATACACTTTTTTTTAATATAAGAAAAAATACAGCATTTATTTTAAATAGACACTAGAAAAAAACACTTAAAATAATATCACATTTTTTATTTACAACATTTTTAATTTGAAATGGGGTTCTCCAGCCCCCGGGGGCGAGCGCTGCGGCAGCCAAAGGCCGTGACGGCCGCTGCGGTGGCTGGGAAGCGTTGCGGAACAACTGTTTTGGGCCGGAGGTGGGGCCGGAGGGGGTCATTAAATTAAAAAATAACTTTGTATACTGAAAATTAAATTGTGAAGAAGTAACTGCTCTGCCTTCAACACACAAACACATATTGAAAATTTATTAACTTTGATTAAAAAAAAATTAAACACCCACCACCCACCTTGTACTATTAAAGAATTTAAGTTAATTTTTCCAGACCGAGTTGTTTTCTATACTCGATACATTCAACTCGGTCTGAAATTAAATAGTGACCGTGTGGTAGTACCTTCACACCATCCTCAAGTACATAAACTTTGTCTGATATGGCCGACATAGCGTTTTTCTCAACTCTAACTGTGTAGTTTTTAAATTGTAAAGAGAGAATCGCCATGACTTTCGCTCTTGGGACTAAACTACGTTCCACACAGTTTCTATAGACACTCATATCGAAATTATTTTGTACAAAGTGTGTAGGCACCCCCTTGCAAACTTGTTTGATATCCTTGTTCTGCGTTTCCACACAGTATGCCTTCGGCCCAGGAAACACACCCCTGGATATCAGATGGCTTCCCGTTTCAAATTTTAATATTAACAATTGATTTGGGGCCTTGCGTTTTACTAGCTCTGGAGAGAGGGATTCATTCCAGTTGGTGTGGTCCATTCGTGAGCCAATGTACTCTCCATTTTCCAAATCATTCATTAAATTTTAAGTTTTAACTTTTAACAGGAGTGAGTCAGTGTCCCCTTAATACACTTGAACTTGTCCCTCAATTGGCCATTGTACCTTGCATACATTGTAATAAAATGAAAACATGAGTTTTTTTATATTTCCGTTATTGCATTCCTGCCTGCAATATTTTTATTTAAAATGATATTTCTTTTCTTACGATATAGGAACACCATATTAGAGTCTATGACAGTGAACGATGTGAAGTTTGGATCCACAATGATTCGACCACAATCTATGGGGTTGGTTACAATGTCACAACGAGTTTTGTTTCGTACGCTTTCGCACATTTTACCGAAGGCTGAGTTAAAAATGAGTTTATAGACTTCTTTTTCAACCTTCGTTTTCGCTTGTCAACGTTTACTGACAAAGGTGTCAATAAACGTTTTCATAGAGGAGATTTGATCAAATTGGAGGGCTCTATGAATCTTTGTGACTTTGAAACCATTGGACACAATCCATATCAATAGCACGTGATGTACAACGATATTCTGTTTTGGTTTGAGGTCGGCAATAAGTTTTTGCTTTAAAAGTACCAAGTGCATACTCCCATCCTCTACTAAAGATAATTTGTAGGGACTAAGAGAGTCCCTACCCACCGGCCTATTCATGCACGGGAAAACAAAGTCTTTTACCGAGTCATGGACTTCCATGGGTATTTCACCGTCAATTTCAAAAAAACATCCCTGGGCTTCATTCTCCTCAACGGTAGCAATTTAGGGGAAATTCGAAGCGCATGGATCGTTAAGCCATTTGTAATTCCCACACGGCAAACAGTAGTGAGACATTGCCGAAGGATAAAGGGAACTCATATAAAAAAAAACTATATCTGACTTTTCATCAGTGTGCTGTCAGATCGGATCAGTTTCATGATACGTTCCCCATGAAAAACATACCCACTCCTCATTGGTCTCTCTACAAACAGATGCTGATCCACATCGGTGATCAGACCTATTTCTTCTTTGCTGATTTTAAGAATCAAGTCCATCACCAGATGAGGAGTGGAAAAATAATACCCTAAATCCAACCCAAATTCCCCATAGATTTTATACGTGTTTTTGCACACAATGTCAAGAAGAGTCAGTACATCTTTGGCCAAGTATAGTTTACAGTAATCCCTTCCATTTTTAAATCCACCATTTGCCCAAAACCTCTTAGTAAATCCATAGTTGCTAGTGGTGCACGGACTGTCCGTAAGAGAAGGGCTGTTTAAGGAGGGGGATGCTAACAAAATTGTCGCTTTTCTGTACCTGAATCAATTGACTTAAGGACTTGGTGACGAAACTGAAATAGTCTAAAAAATGGATTTTATTCAGACACGTGTTACCCTTGCCAGCTGTTTTCCACATGAATTCTAGCAGCAGTAGCTTCTCCGATGATTTGGGTATGGTATTATATAAAAAAACAACCATCTATCCATGCGTTATCTACAACTCCTCCCTTGGTAATGCGGGCCAACGCCGGTAAAATAAACTTTAAGTCGTAATTGGAATTGTGTATAAAAACCGGTACGAAATATTGCTGTCTAACGTTTACATTGCACGATTGATTTGCAACCCCTCTAAGTTACTCCAACCCGACGTAAATTCCTGCCATAAATGATCATGGTCGATAACCTTCCCCTTTCCCCCATTCCCAACACCATCATCAAATTCTCCCTTGCAAACTCAAAATATTTTAAGATTTTTAATGGCCCATTTGTCATCTGTTGATAGGAGCATAGGGAAGTTTGTGTAGCGAAGGCGAGAAATTGCACCATTCACTGTTTAAATTATACTGGTCAATGCAGAGCACATGCAGTCTTCACCACTCAACGACTCAACTACATCCAACCCTTGCATGGTATTAGTGGAATCTCGTTGCGCATGAGCGTAAGAGACCCCTATGGCTTCGTGTATTTTTAACTCGATTTGGACTTGACGAATAGTACACGTCTTTGAGTCTCACTTTGCAGTCTAAAGCGGTCTTATTGCTCTGCAGAAGCGTGTTCTGAAAGTTCTTAAAACTTAAGATCGCTCTATCTCCACTAACCGTTTTCACAGCCTGGTATCCATGACTTTTACAGTGTTTCATGTGATGCTTTAACTTTAAATCAGTCTAAAATCAGGATAAGCATGTTGGACAATAATAACGTACACCCTGATCTTTACCCTCATTTAAAACCCTACTAATATCTGTAATTGGATTGAAATGTCCTATTGAATCAGGCTCTGAGGGTGGCGTGTATAGAAGCCAGACCCCATGCTCCACCGACTTAATGGACGGAGCCCTCACTGGAAATAATGCCCCCTTTTTATCTGAACGCTTGCCCTCCTCAAATTCTGTTTCATACTGCAACACCGTAACAACAATCCTTAAATGTGCATTAGCCCGCTCAAAAATATCTATCCCCCTTAATGTTACGGGAAAATGACCATTTCAACAATTAAAATTTACTTTAGGAAACTTTGACCTATCCCCAATAACTGCTAATTCGTCCCAATTTTTCTTAGAAGCATTTTCGCGAAGAGGTCTAAAGGCGGCAATCAAAAATGCATGCTTGAAACACTATAGCCTCACAACAAAAATGATTCGTTGTATTCCTTTACAACCCTCTAAATCTGAATGATATTTTAATTCAATAGCCCTCCCTCCCCCATGTCCGCCCCTTAAAATAAAATCCATTTTAAATCTAATATGTTAACGCTCAAATTTTCTATTAATAAAACAACCGAAACGCTACCCCTCTCATTATAATTACCTAGTTTAGTCACAATGCTGCTTGCCCAATCTAAAGAAACCTCCTCATAATTTTATAAATGCGGGTGAATTGCTAACATATCTGTATGAAAGTATTTTGAATAGAGTTCGCTCGCATTCTCATGTAAAACATTTATTTTTAATGCTATTGATGCCTTTAAACTGTCCCTCCCTCCCCACACCCCCTTCTGTTGTTCAGGAAGGGCTCGGATCTTGTTAACATAGGAGTGAGTAATAGCCAGGGGGTCCATTATCATATCTTCTGACAGTAAAGAGTTAAATGGGTCACCGAAATTTGCGCTGTAGACATTTGTGCAAGGCAGAGTTAGATAGGAAAAAATCTGGAAGTATAAATGAGGGTGGGGGATATTGTTTCACTAATATTTTCAACCTCAATGGGGAGGGTTGAATAGAATCGTCAATAGCACCACCCCCAGTCTGTTCAATTGCATTGGTTGGTCGTGGTGTAAAATCACCAAATTCACTGAGTATACATTCCAGGGTATTTCGGCATAGTTGATCAAGCCAGCCTGCATTTCACTTTGAGAGGATTTCTTTATGACTATTGACATGAGAACCCGGTTTAGATGCACTTATGGGGCTATCCCCCAAATACTCATTTATAAACCTCTTTGTCCATTTCGTGTCTTCAGTCATATCTATATCACAGGTTAAATCGTCAAGGCTAGCCATATCCCCAAAAAAATTATTTATAAACCCCCTTTGCCACTCCATATTATCAACAACTAAAATATCATCATCTCTAAAGTCCATTGGCGGTGTAAGGATTGCCGTAAGTTCATTGCAAATAAGTGCTTCTTGAACTGATGGTGGTGGCGATAACTCAACGATGTTAATCTATAAAAAACATAATTTATTTTCCATATGCAATATCCACTATTTTATAAAGTCAATAACAATGCCAATTTTTTTCTTCATCAAAACTTACTTTTCCTCTTAGCATTATATTGGCTGAATACATGTCCAGTTCAATCATATAAAGTACCTGCAGTTAGCTTAACCAATTTTAGATTTCGCCATTTCTACGATATTAATTTCACTGAAAATGATTGAGCAGAAAAAAAAGTGCGGTACATATTTACTATTTGGTAGGCATCCACGACGTAAAGTTTGGCTAATGTCAATAAAATAAAAGAAAGTACGATAAAAAATATCTGTCACGGAGTTGGCAACACCTCACTAGGAAGCGATAACCTATTTTTTCGTAAAGCCTTTCAATACACTTCTAGTCACATGTTTACCGGCTACTAAATAAGTACCTAAAGTCATGTATCAAAGTTAAAGAACTATCTGATTATGGTTTTTTTACCCCACCCCACTCTTTTTTTTCTTCATCAATTACCTCATGTGTAAATACAGACGCGCATATACAACTAGCTGATTAGAAATTATTAACGGAGCAAACGACGTTCGTCTCCTTGAGTTTGCTTAATTAAGACTGCAAAGAAAATATGGAGTGATTTCACGAGAAGTGGCTTAGATCAGGCTATGCTATATAGAGCAATCTCGAAAGAGTCTATTGACCACAATCATCGAAAGAATTGATTTGTGAAATTATTATAATAATGGTTTCAGAATACCTACCCCTTCTTGTCGCTGAATTGTAAAACTAGACCTTTAACGTTTGTTTAAAAAAACGCGCGAATGATAAATATGTATTTTCTTCAAATTCCGTTGAAAAATATGCTTGTTGTATACAAGAAGCCGCAATCAAAAACGGGTTTTTTATGCTACGCTTGTTACAGCTAGAAGCGTTCTGCATCTGATTAGGCCAAGAGGCGCGCTGATCGGGTTTCTGTATATAATGTATTATTTTTTATTTTGCCACATGGATGCCATCTATGATCAATCAAGGCGTGAGAATTAAATGATAAGCAAGTTGTTTATAAAAAAGGAACTTGCAAAATTGTAAGTGAGTTATAAACCTAAATAAAAAATATGGGGTTATTTGATAAACGCACTTACGTTAGAAATTGCATTTAGCTCATTAGAAATGCCTTCTCTATCGGAATGTGGCACGTAACAGATTATACTTGGCCTCGTCATGTTCAAAGATCTTATTAGCTCCTTGTTAGTGATGTCAGAGCCAGTGTCAGAGCCAGAGCCAGTGTTCCCCCACTCCATAATACCAAAGCTCACGCAGGATAAAAGAAAAAAAAATTGTATGTCTTTTTCAATTATGAATGTCACGGTTTTAAAACTTATAGGCTTAAATTTCAATCTGCTTAAACTCATAAAAAGGAACGACAGTTCTAGGTAGTGCCTAAGTTAGATATATTTTAAATACGATGCATAAAAAAATAACACAATTTTGATTATTAGGTCCGTTTGTTATTTATTCAGAATATTAAAAGAAAAAAATTGTGTGTCTTTTTCAACTATGAATGCCATGGTTTTAAAACTTATAGGCTTAAATTTCAATCTGCTTAAACTCATAAAAAGGAACGACAGTCCTAGGTGTTGCCTAAGTTAGATAGATTTTAAATATGATGCATAAAAAAGTAACACAATTTCGAATATTAGATATATGTGTTATTTATTCAGAATATTAATGGGGAACTCTGTCCCTCCCCTCCATAATACCAAAGCTCACGCACGATAAAAGAAAAAAAGTTGTATGTCGTTTCAATTATGAATGTCATGGTTTTGAAACTTATAGGCTTAAATTTCAATCTGCTTAAACTCATAAATAGGAACGACAGTCCTAGGTTGTGCCTAAGTTAGATATATTTTAAATACGATGCAAAAAAAAATAACACAATATTGAATATTAGGTCCGTTTGTTACTTATTCAGAATATTAATGAGAAGCCCCGTTCCCCCTCTACATAAAACCAAAGCTCACGCAGGATAAAAGAAAAAAAAATGTATGTATTTTTCAATTATGAATGTCACGGTTTTAAAACTTATAGGCTTAAATTTCAATCTGCTTAAACTCATAAAAAGGAACGACAGTCCTAGGTGGTGCCTAAGTTAGACATATTTTAAATACGATGCAAAAAAAAATAACACAATTTTGAACATTAGGTCAGTTTTTTATTTATTCTGAATTTTAATGGGGAGCCCCGTTCCCCCACTCTATAACACCAAAGCTCACGAGGGATAAAAGAAAAAAATTGTATGTCTTTTTCAATTGTGAAAGTCACGGTTTTAAAACTTATAGGCTTAAATGCCCATCTGCTTAAACTCATAAAAAGGAACGACAGTCCTAGGTGGTGCCTAAGTTAGACATATTTTAAATACGATGCATAAAAAAATAACATAATTTTTAATATTAGGTCCGTTTGTTATTTATTCGGAATATTGATGGGGAGCCCCGTTGCCACGCTCCATAATACCAAAGCTCACGCAGGATAAAAGAAAAAATTGTATGTCTTTTTCAGTTATGAATGTCACGGTTTTAAAACTTATAGACTTAAATTTCAATCTGCTTAAATTCATAAGACGGAACGACAGTCTTAGGTGGTGCCTAAGTTAGATATATTTTAAATACGATGCATAAAAAAATAACACAATTTTTAATATTAGGTCCATTTGTTATTTATTCGGAATATTAATGGGGAGCCCCGTTCCCCCACTCCATAATACCAAAGCTCACGCAGAATAAAAGAAAAAAATTGTATGTCTTTTTTAGTTATGAATGTCACGGTTTTAAAACCTATAGACTTAAATTTCAATCTGCTTAAACTCATAAATAGGAACGACAGTCCTAGGTGGTGCCTAAGTTAGATATATTTTAAATACGATGCATAAAAAAATAACACAATATTGAAAATTAGGTCCGTTTGTTACTTATTCAGAATATTAATGGGAAGCTCCGTTCCCCCTCTACATAAAACCAAAGCTCACGCAGGATGAAAGAAAAAAAAATGTAAGTCTTTTTCAATTATGAATGTCACGGTTTTAAAACTTATAGGCTTAAATTTCAATCTGCTTAAACTCATAAAAAGGAACGACAGTCCTAGGTGGTGTCTAAGTTAGATATATTTTAAATACGATGCAAAAAAAAATAACACAATTTTGAACATTAGGTCAGTTTGTTATTTATTCTGAATATTAATGGGGAGCCCCGTTCCCCCACTCTATAACACCAAAGCTTACGCAGGATAAAAGAAAAAAATTGTATGTCTTTTTCAATTGTGAATGTCACGGTTTTAAAACTTATAGGCTTAAATGTCCATCTGCTTAAACTCATAAAAAGGAACGACAGTCCTAGGTGGTGTCTAAGTTAGATATATTTTAAATACAATGCAAAAAAAAATAACACAATTTTGAACATTAGGTCAGTTTGTTATTTATTCTGAATTTTAATGGGGAGCCCCGTTCCCCCACTCTATAACACCAAAGCTCACGCAGGATAAAAGAAAAAATTGTATGTCTTTTTCAATTGTGAAAGTCACGGTTTTAAAACTTATAGGCTTAAATGCCCATCTGCTTAAACTCATAAAAAGGAACGACAGTCCTAGGTGGTGCCTAAGTTAGACATATTTTAAATACGATGCATAAAAAAATAACACAATTTTTAATATTAGGTCCGTTTGTTATTTATTCGGAATATTGATGGGGAGCCCCGTTCCCACGCTCCATAATACCAAAGCTCACGCAGGATAAAAGAAAAAATTGTATGTCTTTTTCAGTTATGAATGTCACGGTTTTAAAACTTATAGACTTAAATTTCAATCTGCTTAAATTCATAAAACGGAACGACAGTCTTAGGTGGTGCCTAAGTTAGATATATTTTAAATACGATGCATAAAAAAATAACACAATTTTTAATATTAGGTCCATTTGTTATTTATTCGGAATATTAATGGGGAGCCCCGTTCCCCCACTCCATAATACCAAAGCTCACGCAGAATAAAAGAAAAAAATTGTATGTCTTTTTCAGTTATGAATGTCACGGTTTTAAAACCTATAGACTTAAATTTCAATCTGCTTAAACTCATAAATAGGAACGACAGTCCTAGGTGGTGCCTAAGTTAGATATATTTTAAATACGATGCATAAAAAATAACACAATATTGAAAATTAGGTCCGTTTGTTACTTATTCAGAATATTAATGGGAAGCTCCGTTCCCCCTCTACATAAAACCAAAGCTCACGCAGGATGAAAGAAAAAAAAATGTAAGTCTTTTTCAATTATGAATGTCACGGTTTTAAAACTTATAGGCTTAAATTTCAATCTGCTTAAACTCATAAAAAGGAACGACAGTCCTAGGTGGTGCCTAAGTTAGATATATTTTAAATACGATGCATAAAAAAATAACACAATTTTGAACATTAGGTCAGTTTGTTATTTATTCTGAATATTAATGGGGAGCCCCGTTCCCCCACTCTATAACACCAAAGCTCACGCAGGATAAAAGAAAAAAATTGTATGTCTTTTTCAATTGTGAAAGTCACGGTTTTAAAACTTATAGGCTTAAATGTCCATCTGCTTAAACTCATAAAAAGGAACGACAGTCCTAGGTGGTGCCTAAGTTAGACATATTTTAAATACGATGCATAAAAAAATAACACATTTTTTAATATTATGTCCATTTGTTATTTATTCGGAATATTAATGGGGAGCCCCGTTCCCCCACTCCATAATACCAAAGCTCACGCAGGATAAAAGAAAAAAATTGTATGTCTTTTTCAGTTATGAATGTCACGGTTTTAAAACTTATTCTCTTAAGTTTCAATCTGCTTAAACTCATAAAACGGAACGACAGTCCTAGGTGGTGCCTAAGTTAGATATACTTTAAATACGATGCATAAAAAAAACACAATTTTGATTATTAGGTCCGTTTGTTATTTATTCAGAATATTAATGGGGAGCCCCGTTTACCTACTCCATAATACCAAAGCTCACGCAGGATAAAAGAAGAAATTATATGTCTTTTTCAATTATGAATGTCACGGTTTTAAAACTTATAGGCTTAAATTTCAATCTGCTTAAACTCATAAAAAGGAACGACAGTCCTAGGTGGTGAATAAGCTACATGTATTTTAAATACGATGCATAAAAAAAACACAATTTTGAAAATTAGGTCTGTTTGTTATTTATTCAGAATATTAATGGGGAGCCCCGTTTACCTACTCCATAATACCAAAGCTCACGCAGGATAAAAGAAGAAATTATATGTCTTTTTCAATTATGAATGTCACGGTTTTAAAACTTATAGGCTTAAATTTCAATCTGCTTAAACTCATAAAAAGGAACGACAGTCCTAGGTGCTGCCTAAGCTAAATATATTTTAAATACGATGCATAAAAAATAAAACAATTTTTATTAGACCCTGGCGGTTTGCCGCCGGTAAGACGTCGGTGGCGCGCCGCCGGCGCGATCAATGTTGACCGCAAACATTAATGTTTTCATCAGTCTTTCTCAAATCACAGCTGAAATGTACAACATATTCGAGCCTATTCATGAGTTATAAACTTCACAAGTCGCTGACTGGAAAATGGTCTTCTTTGTTATTCATCAAGAGAAGTAGAAATCTGGTAGAAATGGAAAGGTCGTGGCGTATCAGAACCCTTGCATAATAATTGAAGTATCTATTAGCTATGTATTCTCAACATAAATAATTATCAAAATTAGTAGTTTTTTCATCGAGCATTACTGCATACAAAACTTCAAATACCGTATCACAAAATTCGTCAGTTATCTGGGTAAAAACTTTGAATATAAGTTTGAACTTAGAAGCTTAATTTTTTCATAATGCCCTTTGCCAATATCTGCTTTGTCACCTTTAAAACAGTTGAAATGGGCGACTTTGATATTGATCGTTTTTTTTGGCTCTTTTAGATTCCTAAAAACCCTATAACTCACGAAAATCTTGTTAATTTTTAAATTATCATAGGGGTTGGACAAAGATGTTGTACGGAGTATTTTTGCTTGGCTTCTTCCTTCTTTAATTTACATGTGTTGATTCATATTTCAAAACATTATACAACTGTCGAAATATACCATACATAAAATATACAACAATATTTACAATACACTAAAGAACATACAATTGCAAGCAGAAATATATGTAAAACACAAAAACACATCAACCTGTCCTACCAATTTTTTCCACACTCATTTATAATCATTTTGAATATGATAAATTAAAATTTCACCTTAAAAAATAATCAAGCATCAGTTCCCAATGACGAAATGTGGATGAACCACCTCATTACTGGAAGGAAAATGGAAGTTAATTTCCAATCAATGTGTTAGTCTCAACCAATTAGCTTGGTCGAACTTAAATGAATTTATATAATGGACGATATCAGAAAATTGAACAGCTTTTCGAAGAGCATGCATAGCAATTCAACGTAATCTTGTATGATTCGAATATGTTTCTCAATTATAATTAAACTAAAATGAAAACATTATGACGTTATAAACCTTTAACTAAGACAGTGAACGTTTAGAAATTTTCCTTTGGGGTATTCTCATTGAATTTCCTTTCTTTTAAGATCGTGGCAACGCGTGACGGGTAAGCTGGTATACTAATGAAAGTCCAAATATTAGTATGTGTAGAAAAAAGGTATTTTTCAAAATAGTGTGGAGAAACAAAAAATCTAGGGGTCAACTGGTCGAAAAAAATTTCTTCAGTCAAACTTGGAAGTCTATTCTAACTGCGAGATGTGGCTATAATTGTCATGATAAAATCAACTTATCCACTTTGTGTGGACTGAGGCTGCTTGCAATAAGAAAATTCAAGATATTATTATTATTTGTATATAATGATTCCCTACCCCCCCCCCTCTGGACACCACCTTGATAGGATACCGTCCGTGCTTTGAATTAGAAAAAAATAACTTTTTGGTATCCCTGCTTTCAATAAAAAAAAATCAAAGTACTATCACTTAAATATAATAACTCCCTATGCCCCCCCCCTCTGGATATCATCTTGATAGGACACCGTCTCTGCTTTAAATAAAAAAAACTTTTTGGCCTCCCTGCTTTCAATAAAAAAAATTCAAGATATTATCATTTAATATAATACTTCTCTCCCCCCTCCCTGGACACCATGCACCTTGATAGGGTACCTTCTCTGTTTTAAACTAAAAAAATAATTAACTTTTTGGCATCCCTGCTTTCAATAAAAAAATATCAACGTACTATCACTTAAATATAATAACTTCCTATGCCCCCCCCCTTATGGATACCATCATCTTGGTAGGATACCGTCTCTGCTTTAAATAAAAAAAAATTAACTTAATGGCATCCCTGCTTTCAAAAAAATTCGAGGTATTATCATTAAAATATGATAGCTCCCAGCCCCCCCCCCCTCTGGATACGATCTTGATAGGATGCCGTCTCTGCTTTAAATTAAAAAAAAAACTCTTTTGCATACCTGCTTTCATTAAAAAAATTTCGAGATATTATCATTTAAATGTAATACCTCCCAACCCCCGCCCCTCTGGATACCATCTTGCTAGGATACCGTCTCAGCTTTACATTAAAAAAAATAATTTATTTAAAAATTAACTAGGTCACTATATGGTTCAAACAAATACGTGAAATAACGTTAAACAGCTTAGTGTTCCTTGAAAAAAAAATTGAGGGTATAAGTAAAGGGGTACGAAGACGACAACAAAAAAGGCGAAATTATTCAGATATATCTCAAACTTGGAAAACTGAGTCATAGATTCGCCGTGGCATTCAATAAGATCCAAAGAATTCAATTAAAAGGGAGCACACACAAAAGCCAAATTAGGCCAGTAGCCTATGAGAAATCGCAAATACCCAAGACAATGAACAAGTCCCAATAGGGGGCCCTGGGTCTATCAAAATATTTCAATGGTTTCCCAGGGAATTTGACAGTATTTTTTCCATCTCCGCTTTAAATGAAAAAAATAAATATCTTTTTGGTATCCCTGCTTTCAATATAAAAAATGAGGTATTATCATTTAAAAATTATAACCCCCTATCCCCCCCTATAGGCAATAATTTACAATTTTTTTTTGAATCATATTTTTGGGGTAACTTCCGTTTCAATCTTTAATTCAAGAGCCTTGTACATAGCTTAGTCTATAGCTAAATTTTGTTTCAATAGAAGGTTGTTTTTTAGGGGGGGGGGGTAAAATATTTTCAGACAGAAGATTGTATTTTCTTTAATCTATCAGGTGTTCAACAATTGAGTATTAAACATTATGGAATTCTTATCTGAAAACAGCAAAAAGAAAAAAAAATTCTGCAAACTTACAATTCATCTGTAGAAACGATCTTTCTGCTATCAATTTCAAAATGAAACTGTAGTGAATTTTGCGTTCTATAATTCTATTCAACTTGAAAATAAAATTCTTGACTACGAATAATGTATAGAATTGCAAGTGGGAAACTGGATTCGAAATGATTTAAACTCATTTCATAAAGACGATACTTTTTTTGCAAACATATGAAGAACTGTGTATATTGCAATATTTGCAATGCAATTGCATATTGCATCTGTCTGGTTTTTATGCAAAGTAACAAGAGACGAAAATCAAAGAACCAGAGAGTAGTGAAGAATTATAGTATGCAAAGTAATATTTGGCTGGGAAAGTCACTGGTGATAAATCACAAGGGGTGGCACCGTGATTTTCGGGGATTCGGGGAACCGAATTTTTTTTTCGGGGTGACGCATAGATTTCTGGGGAAATACTTAAAAATTCGGGGATAGTGCAAGCCCTGCTTGATTTCTAATCAGGGAAATCGAAATACTAAACCACACGAAAAGGAAAAGTTCCAACTTTGCGGTTGACGCAGTAAAGAACTGCCGCAAAATTAATTTAAAGTCGACCGAACGCAGCCACCTTTGCCGACACTTTGGCGGTGTTCGACCGGGCCTCTTGTCGGTGGCATTCGGTCGATTCACCGGCGGGGTGCCGGGGTCTAATTTTGATTATTAGGTCCGTTTGTTATTTACTCAGAATATTAATGGGGAGCCCTGTTCCCCCACTCCATAATACCAAAGCTCACGCAGGATAAAAGAAAAAAAATGTATGTCTTTTTCAATTATGAATGTCACGGTTTTAAGACATATTGGCTTAAATTTCAATCTGCTTAAACTCATAAAAAGGAACGAAAGTCCTAGGTGGTGCCTAAGTTAGATATATTTTAAATACGATGCATAAAAAATAACACAATTTTGAATATTAGGTTCGTTTGTTATTTAATCAGAATAATAATGGAGAGCCTCGTTCCCCCACTCCATAATACCAAAGCTCACGCAGGATAAAAGAAGAAATTTTATGTCTTTTTCAATTATGAATGTCACAGTTTTAAAACTTATAGGCTTAAATTTCAATCTGCTTAAACTCATAAAAAGGAACGAAAGTCCTAGGTGGTGCCTAAGTTAGATATATTTTAAATACGATGCATAAAAAATAACACAACTTTGAATATTAGGTCCGTGTGTTATATATTCAGAATATTAATCGAGAGCCCCGTTCCCCCACTCCATAATACCAAAGCTCACGCATGATAAAGGAAGAAATTGTATGCTTTTTTCAATTATGAATGTCACGGTTTTAAAACTTATAGGCTTAAATTTCAATCTGCTTAAACTCATAAAAAGGAACGACAGTCCTAGGTGGTGCATAAGTTAGATATATTTTAAATAAGATGCATAACAAAAAATAAACACAATTTTGATTATTAGGTCCTTTTGTTATTTATTCAGAATATTAATGGGGAGCCCCTTACCTCCACTTCATAATACCAAAGCTCACGCAGGATAAAAGAAAAAAAATTGTATGTCTTTTTCAATTATGAATGTCAAGGTTTTAAATCTTGTAGGCTTAAATTTCAATCTGCTTAAACTCATAAAAAGGAACGACAGTCCTAGGTGGTGCCTAAGTTAGATATATTTTAAATACGATGCATAAAAAAAATAAAAATAAAATTACAAGTTTTAAAACTTGTAGGCTTAAATTTCAATCTGCTTAAACTCATAAAAAGGAACGACAGTTCTAGGTAGTGCCTAAGTTAGATATATTTTAAATGCGATGCATAAAAAAAATAAAAAAAAATTGATTTAGATAATTTCGGAGACCACACTGCCTTTCCATGACGATAAATAAAAGTTCAAATAGGGATAAAATCCTTTTAATAGACAGTGATGATAGAAATTCACAAAAATACCAGATATTTCGGTCACATATACAGTGACCGTCATCAGTAGTAAAACTAAAATAAAACAATTTAAAACAAAAGTTTATATACTAAATCAAATAACACTACATATTGTTTGAATCTCTAATTCTTTTCAAAGCAAAGGTGGAAGCTATTCTCTTTGACCTTCTTGGATTCGGTTCATTAGCGTTCAATGATATAACATTTGGACAAAGGTCAACTACATTGGGTGAATTGAACTTTACTCTCTCAGATTTTAATAAATTATCATAGATAGAGTCCAGCCCATATTCACCTGTATCACGATTCAAAGCAATATTCTTGAATAAGATTTTCTTTATTTCAAGAAATCACGAAAATTTTGCTTTAAACCCCGATCCCTAGAAATCAAAGAGACATTCTCGAACAAATAAAATGGTCTGGAAAATTAAAAATATGTTCTGAAAGGGCTGAAGTGAAATCTTCAGACTTAGAAACTTGCTTTAAAGCCGAAGAAATAGAATCTTTGTGTTGTAATAATCTCATTTCCAAACTCTGGTTAGTACGTCCCACATATGAGCTTCCACAAGTACATGGGATCTGATAAACCCCACTTTGTTGCCCCAATGAAGTTAGATCCTTCCCAGAATTTAGAAAACTACCCAAAGTATTATTACTCTTTAAAGCTACCCTTAGACCATTGCTTTGTAAAATTCTTTTAAGTTTTTCACTTAGCCCGGGTACATATGGTAAGGAACAAAAAACATCCTTCTCCCGAGTTGTCTCCAAGACTTCCTTAGAAATCTCTAGAAACCTTTTTCTTCTTTTTGAAAAAGTCTGGTTAATTAACCATTCTGGATACATGTTACTTATTAGTATTTTTCTTAGAAAAGACAACTCCTCCTCAACAAATTTTGGAGAGCAAATACTAAAGATCCGATCAGTTAAAGAAATGATCAAACCAATTTTTACTTGGCGAGCGTGACCGGAACTATAAGACAAAAATCTATTGTTATTTGTCGGTTTTTCTGTAAATTTTAAAATCCAGACTATTTTGATTTTTCAAAAGAAGAACATCAAGGAAAGGAAGTTTCCCATTCTCTTCCAATTCAACGGTAAACTTTAAATCCCCTCCCAAACAATTAAGATGTTCCAAAAATCCTTTTAATTCCTCCTCCCCATAATCCCATACTGAAATAATGTCATCCATATACCGGCCCCAGAAAATATGTTTTAAAAAATATGAATCTAACGCAATTGTTTCAATATTCTCCACAAAAATATTAGCTAATAAAGGGGATAAAGGGGCCCCCATAGGTAAACCATTTATTTGCTCGAAATACTCCCCTCTAAATTGAAAAAAAATAAGAGAACTTATTGCACAACCTTAATAAATTCATAATTACAGAAACTTCCAAATCTGTTTTGCCACTAATCAAATCCAAATTTCTTAAGAGCTTTCCTTCTAGAAGAGTTTCGGCTGCTTCTACATCAATATTTGTGTACATTGATACAATGTCGAAGCTTGAAAGCAAAGAATTCGAAGAAATTTCTACTTTTTTCAGTTTTTCAACCAAATTCGAAGAATTCTTAATATACGAAATTTGTGTAGACAAAAGTGGTTTACAGATTGACACTAACCATTTGCTCAAAACACTTGTTGGTGACCTTGTACTTGACACAATTGGTCGTAATGGTAGGTTAGGCTTATGAATTTTGGGAAGTCCATATAATTTAGGGCACCAGGAACTGCGTGGCAGGCACCAGGAAATGCCACAAATAATGCCACATGTATCAATGTACACAAATATTGATGTAGAAGCAGCCGAAACTCTTCTAGAAGGAAAGCTCTTAAGAAATTTGGATTTGATTAGTGGCAAAACAGATTTGGAAGTTTCTGTAATTATGAATTTAGTAAGGTTGTGCAATAAGTTCTCTTATTTTTTTTCAATTTAGAGGGGAGTATTTCGAGCAAATAAATGGTTTACCTATGGGGGCCCCTTTATCCCCTTTATTAGCTAATATTTTTGTGGAGAATATTGAAACAATTGCGTTAGATTCATATTTTTTAAAACATATTTTCTGGGGCCGGTATATGGATGACATTATTTCAGTATGGGATTATGGGGAGGAGGAATTAAAAGGATTTTTGGAACATCTTAATTGTTTGGGAGGGGATTTAAAGTTTACCGTTGAATTGGAAGAGAATGGGAAACTTCCTTTCCTTGATGTTCTTCTTTTGAAAAATCAAAATAGTCTGGATTTTAAAATTTACAGAAAACCGACAAATAACAATAGATTTTTGTCTTATAGTTCCGGTCACGCTCGCCAAGTAAAATTGGTTTGATCATTTCTTTAACTGATCGGATCTTTAGTATTTGCTCTCCAAAATTTGTTGAGGAGGAGTTGTCTTTTCTAAGAAAAATACTAATAAGTAACATGTATCCAGAATGGTTAATTAACCAGACTTTTTCAAAAAGAAGAAAAAGGTTTCTAGAGATTTCTAAGGAAGTCTTGGAGACAACTCGGGAGAAGGATGTTTTTTGTTCCTTACCATATGTACCCGGGCTAAGTGAAAAACTTAAAAGAATTTTACAAAGCAATGGTCTAAGGGTAGCTTTAAAGAGTAATAATACTTTGGGTAGGTTTTCTAAATTCTGGGAAGGATCTAACTTCATTGGGGCAACAAAGTGGGGTTTATCAGATCCCATGTACTTGTGGAAGCTCATATGTGGGACGTACTAACCAGAGTTTGGAAATGAGATTATTACAACACAAAGATTCTATTTCTTCGGCTTTAAAGCAAGTTTCTAAGTCTGAAGATTTCACTTCAGCCCTTTCAGAACATATTTTTAATTTTCCAGACCATTTTATTTTGTTCGAGAATGTCTCTTTGATTTCTAGGGATCGGGGTTTAAAGCAAAATTTTCGTGAAATTCTTGAAATAAAGAAAATCTTATTCAAGAATATTGCTTTGAATCGTGATACAGGTGAATATGGGCTGGACTCTATCTATGATAATTTATTAAAATCTGAGAGAGTAAAGTTCAATTCACCCAATGTAGTTGACCTTTGTCCAAATGTTATATCATTGAACGCTAATGAACCGAATCCAAGAAGGTCAAAGAGAATAGCTTCCGCCTTTGCTTTGAAAAGAATTAGAGATTCAAACAATATGTAGTGTTATTTGATTTAGTATATAAACTTTTGTTTTAAATTGTTTTATTTTAGTTTTACTACTGATGACGGTCACTGTATATGTGACCGAAATATCTGGTATTTTTGTGAATTTCTATCATCACTGTCTATTAAAAGGATTTTATCCCTATTTGAACTTTTATTTAAAAAATTGATTATTAGTTTCCGTTTGTTATTTATTCAGAATATTAATGGGAAGCCCCGTTCCCCCACTCCATAATACCAAAGCTCAAGCATGATAAAAGAAAAAAAAGTATGTCTTCTTCAATTATGAACGTATGAGATATTTTTACAAGCTGGTTAAGAACCTTTTTAGCCAAAATAGCCTATACCTGAACAGCTGCCATAAAGCGCTTGAGATATGCATTGGTTATGTAGCCCGTTGTCAATCAGAAATTCAATATGATAAGATAGTTAAATGTGACTATACGAAAAAGGTCTGTTTTTTTGATAATTCAAGAATAATATATATTTACTTACCATCAAGATTCTTTTAGAATTCACCATTGAAAATGAATAAATTTAACAATAAAGGGTTATCTTTTCAAGTTGTTTTTTTGTCAACTGATCCAGAAAAACTAATTGCATCTTTATTTATACTGAAAAAAACATGATTATATACCCTCCAGGTGAAACCAGTATTTTTACAAAGAAACCATCTTTGAATACGTAATATGACGAAGTTGAGTTTTGGCTATTGAACCTAGAAAAACATCATGACAAGGTTTGCAGTCGTGAAATATATAGATACCTACCCATGGTAAGGCAAAAAGCCGTGAAACTGCACACATATTCTTGTGTAATTCCTTATACATCTCTGATTGGACCAGAAAATAGTTGTTGCCTCAGAAACCAGTCTGGTAAGCAAATACCAATCCTAGTATAGATGAATGACCGTGGTAAGCCATGTACCGGTTAAACTAAACATATATTCATGCCCCTGGGTTTGTAGGTTATGTGCCTTTATATGACTTACTACTCCTTTTTTCTATGTTCTGCATAATTTTCTATCGCTTTCTCGTAATTTACCTGTTTTTCACTGTTTCGTCAAACTTTCCTTCTTCCTCTCAAAAAACGGCTCCGAAAATAGATCTCCATGTGACATCTTGTTGTAATAACCTCAATTTTTCCAGGTGGTCGGTAAATGGTATAACTCCCTAACATTAGATATTCAGAAGATAGAATTTTCGAGTGAGGACGATGAGACCTACTTTCCTTATCTACCTACATCGGTATGTTCATTGCCATGCAAAATTGGGGAAATCAAAATTATGCAACAGGTGAGGCTTAAATAATTATAAAGCCATGTATTTATGGTTAAGGCCTCAAATAAATTTATGGTTTATTGCTAAGCAAAATCGGGGAAATCAAAATTATGCGACAATTGAGGCTTAAATAATTATAAAGCCATGTATTTATGGTTAAGGCCTCAAATACATTTATGGTTCATTTCTAAGTAAAAGCCATGTATTTATGGTTAAGGCCTCAAATATATATATGGTTCATTGCTAAGTAAAATCGGGGAAATCAAAATTAGCAAAAAGTGCGGCTTAAATAAATATAAAGCCATATATTTATGGTTAAGGCCTCAAATACATTTATGGTTCATTGCCAAGTAAAATTGGGGAAATCAAAATTAGCAACAAGTGCGGCTTAAATAATTATAAAGCAATGTATTTATGGTTAAGGCCTCAAATACATTTATGGTTTATTGCTAAGTAAAATCGGGGAAATCAAAATTATGCGACAATTGAGGCTTAAATAATTATAAAGCCATGTATTTATGGTTAAGGCCTCAAATACATTTATGGTTCATTTCTAAGTAAAATTGGGGAAATCAAAATAATGCAACAGGTGAGGCTTAAATAATTATAAAGCCATGTATTTATGGTTAAGGCCTCACATATATGTATGGTTCCTTGCTAAGTAAAATCGGGGAAATCAAAATTAGCAACAAGTGCTGCTTAAATAATTATAAAGCCATGTATTTATGGTTAAGACCTCAAATACATTTATGGTTTATTGCTAAGTAAAATCGGGGAAATCAAAATTATGCGACAATTGAGGCTTAAATAATTATAAAGCCATGGATTTATGGTTAAGGCCTCAAATACATTTATGGTTCATTTCTAAGTAAAATTGGGGACATCAAAATTATGCAACAGGTGAGACTTAAATAATTATAAAGCCATGTATTTATGGTTAAAGCCTCAAATACATTTATGGTTCATTGCTAAGTAAAATTGGGGAAATCAAAATTAGCAACAAGTGTGGCTTAAATAATTATAAAGCCATGTATTTATAGTTAAGGCCTCAAATACATTTGTGGTTCATTGCTAAGTAAAATCGGGGAAATCAAAATTATGCGACAATTGAGGCTTAAATAATTATAAAGCCATGTATTTATGGTTAAGGCCTCAAATAAATTTTTGGTTCATTGCTAAGTAAAATTGGGAAATCAAAATTAGCATCAAGTGCGGCTTAAATAATTATAAAGCCATGTATTTATGGTTAAGGCCTCAAATACATTTATGGTTTATTGCTAAGTAAAATTGGGGAAATCAAAATTAGCAACAAGTGCGGCTTAAATAATTATAAAGCCATGTATTTATGGTTAAGGCCTCAAATACATTTATGGTTCATTTCTAAGTAAAATTGGGGAAATCAAAATAATGCAACAGGTGAGGCTTAAGTAATTATAAAGCCATGTATTTATGGTTAAGGCCTCAAATATATATATGGTTCATTGCTAAGTAAAATCGGGGAAATCAAAATTAGCAACAAGTAAGGCCTCAAATACATTTATGGTTCATTGCTAAGTAAAATTGGGGAAATCAAAATTAGCAACAAGTGTGGCTTGAATAATTATAAAGCCATGTATTTATGGTTAAGGCCTCAAATACATTTATGGTTCATTGCTAAGTAAAATTGGGGAAATCAAAATTAATAACAAGTGCGGCTTAATTAATTATAAAGCCATGTATTTATGGTTAAGGCCTTAAATATATCTATGGTTCATTGCTAAGTAAAATCGGGGAAATCAAAATTAGCAACAAGTGCGGCTTAAATAATTATAAAGCCATGTATTTATGGTTAAGGCCTCAAATACATTTATGGTTCATTGCTAAGTAAAATTGGGGAAATCAAGATTAGCAACAAGTGCGGCTTAAATAATTATAAAGCCATGTATTTATGGTTAAGGCCTCAAATACATTTATGGTTCATTGCTAAGTAAAATTGGGGAAATCAAAATTAGTAACAAGTGCGGCTTAATTAATTATAAAGCCATGTATTTATGGTTAAGGCCTTAAATATATCTATGGTTCATTGCTAAGTAAAATCGGGGAAATCAAAATTAGCAACAAGTGCGGCTTAAATAATCATAAAGCCATGTATTTATGGTTAAGGCCTCAAATACATTTATGGTTCATTTCTAAGTAAAATTGGGGAAATCAAATTAGCAACAAGTGTGGCTTAAATAATTACAAAGCCATGTATTTATGGTTAAGGCCTCAAATACATTTAATGTTCATTTCTAAGTAAAATTGGGGAAATCAAAATTAGCAACAAGTGCGGCTTAAATAATTATAAAGCCATGTATTTATGGTTAAGGCCTCAAATACATTTATGGTTCATTTCTAAGTAAAATTGGGGAAATCAAAATAATGTAACAGGTGAGGCTTAAATAATTATAAAGCCATGTATTTATGGTTAAGGCCTCAAATATATATATGGTTCATTGCTAAGTAAAATCGGGGAAATCAAAATTAGCAACAAGTGCGGCTTAAATAATTATAAAGCCATGTATTTATGGTTAAGGCCTCAAATACATTTATGGTTCATTGCTAAGTAAAATTGGGGAAATCAAAATTAGCAACAAGTGTGGCTTAAATAATTATAAAGCCATGTATTTATGGTTAAGGCCTCAAATATATCTATGGTTCATTGCTATCTAAAATCGGGGAAATCAAAATTAGCAACAAGTGCGGCTTAAATAATTATAAAGCCATGTATTTATGGTTATGGCCTCAAATATATCTATGGTTTATTGCTAAGTAAAATCGGGGAAATCAAAATTAGCAACAAGTGCGGCTTAAATAATTATAAAGCCATGTATTTATGGTTAAGGCCTCAAATACATTTATGGTTCATTGCTAAGTAAAATTGGGGAAATCAAAATTAGCAACAAGTGCGGCTTAGATAATTATAAAGTCATGTATTTATGGTTAAGGCCTTAAATATATCTATGGTTCATTGCTAAGTAAAATCGGAGAAATCAAAATTAGCAACAAGTGCGGCTTAAATATTTATAAAGCCATGTATTTATAGTTAAGGCCTCAAATATATCTATGGTTCATTGCTAAGTAAAATCGGGGAAATCAAAATTAGCAACAAGTGCGGCTTAAATAATTATAAAGCCATGTATTTATGGTTAAGGCCTCAAATACATTTATTGTTCATTGCTAAGTAAAATTGGGGAAATCAAAATTAGCAACAAGTGCGGCTTAGATAATTATAAAGTCATGTATTTATGGTTAAGGCCTCAAATACATTTATGGTTCATTACTAAGTAAAATTGGGGAAATCAAAATTAGCAACAAGTGCGGCTTAGATAATTATAAAGCCATGTATTTATGGTTAAGGCCTGAAATATATCTATGGTTCATTGCTAAGTAAAATCGGGGAAATCAAAATTAGCAACAAGTGCGGCTTAAATAATTATAAAGCCATGTATTTATGGTTAAGGCCTCAAATACATTTATTGTTCATTGCTAAGTAAAATTGGGGAAATCAAAATTAGCAACAAGTGCGGCTTAGATAATTATAAAGTCATGTATTTATGGTTAAGGCCTCAAATATATCTATGGTTCATTGCTACCTAAAATCGGGGAAATCAAAATTAGCAACAAGTGCGGCTTAAATAATTATAAAGCCATGTATTTATGGTTATGGCCTCAAATATATCTATGGTTTATTGCTAAGTAAAATCGGGGAAATCAAAATTAGCAACAAGTGCGGCTTAAATAATTATAAAGCCATGTATTTATGGTTAAGGCCTCAAATACATTTATGGTTCATTGCTAAGTAAAATTGGGGAAATCAAAATTAGCAACAAATGCGGCTTAGATAATTATAAAGTCATGTATTTATGGTTAAGGCCTCAAATACATTTATGGTTCATTACTAAGTAAAATTGGGGAAATCAAAATTAGCAACAAGTGCGGCTTAGATAATTATAAAGCCATGTATTTATGGTTAAGGCCTTAAATATATCTATGGTTCATTGCTAAGTAAAATCGGAGAAATCAAAATTAGCAACAAGTGCGGCTTAAATATTTATAAAGCCATGTATTTATAGTTAAGGCCTCAAATATATCTATGGTTCATTGCTAAGTAAAATCGGGGAAATCAAAATTAGCAACAAGTGCGGCTTAAATAATTATAAAGCCATGTATTTATGGTTAAGGCCTCAAATACATTTATTGTTCATTGCTAAGTAAAATTGGGGAAATCAAAATTAGCAACAAGTGCGGCTTAGATAATTATAAAGTCATGTATTTATGGTTAAGGCCTCAAATACATTTATGGTTCATTACTAAGTAAAATTGGGGAAATCAAAATTAGCAACAAGTGCGGCTTAGATAATTATAAAGTCATGTATTTATGGTTAAGGCCTTAAATATATCTATGGTTCATTGCTAAGTAAAATCGGAGAAATCAAAATTAGCAACAAGTGCGGCTTAAATATTTATAAAGCCATGTATTTATAGTTAAGGCCTCAAATATATCTATGGTTCATTGCTAAGTAAAATCGGGGAAATCAAAATTAGCAACAAGTGCGGCTTAAATAATTATAAAGCCATGTATTTATGGTTAAGGCCTCAAATACATTTATTGTTCATTGCTAAGTAAAATTGGGGAAATCAAAATTAGCAACAAGTGCGGCTTAGATAATTATAAAGTCATGTATTTATGGTTAAGGCCTCAAATACATTTATGGTTCATTACTAAGTAAAATTGGGGAAATCAAAATTAGCAACAAGTGCGGCTTAGATAATTATAAAGCCATGTATTTATGGTTAAGGCCTTAAATATATCTATGGTTCATTGCTAAGTAAAATCGGAGAAATCAAAATAAGCAACAAGTGCGGCTTAAATATTTATAAAGCCATGTATTTATAGTTAAGGCCTCAAATATATCTATGGTTCATTGCTATCTAAAATCGGGGAAATCAAAATTAGCAACAAGTGCGGCTTAAATAATTATAAAGCCATGTATTTATGGTTATGGCCTCAAATATATCTATGGTTCATTGCTAAGTAAAATCGGGGAAATCAAAATTAGCAACAAGTGCGGCTTAAATAATTATAAAGCCATGTATTTATGGTTAAGGCCTCAAATATTTTTATGGTTCATTGCTAAGTAAAATCGGGGAAATCAAAATTATGCAACAATTGAGGTTTAAATAATTATAAAGCCATGTATTTATGGGTAAAGCCTCAAATATATTTATGGTTCATTGCTAAGTAAAATTGGGAAAGTTAGCAGGTGCGGATTAAATATATGTATGAGGTCATGTGTTTAAAGTTAAGACCTTAAATACATTTATAGGTCATTGCCATCTTAAATCTGGGAAACCGAAATTTTGCAACAGACGCGGCTTGAATGAATTTTTAAGGCCATATAATTATGGTTAAGGCCTTAAACATATTTTTTGTTCATTGCCATGCAAAATTCGGGAAATCAAAATTATGCATCAGGTGCGGCTTAAACAAATTTCTAAGGTCATACATTTATTATTAAGGGTGGTTCAGAATAAAATTTTGATTCTAAAGATATATATTTATTTCTTAGATATCTCATTAGTGAGTTAATCAGAAAAATTACCGTGGATAACTTCTGGAATTTCTTAAGGCAGTCCTTAAACTTGTAAAATGATAAATACTAAGACTAGGGTAGGTCATTTTAATTACAAGTTAGAAAAAGTTAGATCCAGGACTTTCGTTAGGCAGTGTGACCCCCGTCGCTATTTACGTCTCTCTAAATGTTCCTAACAAAATATTTGTTCTAGGTTTAGCCCCCTTCCTTTAAGAAGCGAACTTCTACGTAAATGTCTGTTCTTGGTCCCTTTCCTCTCTCTACGTTGACCTCCAGAATCCAAAATAAAAAAAATTATCATTCTCATTATAATTCATTATGTTTTCCTTTTAAAACACCTATTATTTATATGTGTTTCTAACTTTCTCTTCATTGACAGACAAGCTCTCATGTGTATTCCTGATCAGTATGCTTACACAATTTATGCCATTCAGAAATATGTTTCAAAACGGGACCAAAAAAAAAAAACAAAAAAAAACGGGACTAAGTAATGGAATTTTTCAGAGTCTAGGGAAGAAAGGAATAAAAGGGTTCATGGCTCCTTATGCGAGTGTCTGATTGCCAAAAAAAGTATCAGCATAATTATCAGGCTTTTTTTTCGAAATTGGGCTTTTTTTCCAAAAAAAAACAAACATAGACGTTCTATTGAGAAATATAAGTGATTACAGGGACAGTCATGAATATTTTTGGATTCTTTGGGGATGTGGAGTCAAGGACCTGAAGTCACTACCTTATTTCCAAATTGCTTGAACTTAGAAGACTACTCATTTTGGATGGCTTTTGCATTTTTTTCTACACCAAACCCGTGCACTTTTGCTTTTAAACTCTATCCCATAAGTACCAAGTTGATACAAGGATGGTTACTTTTCTAGCTTTTAGCAATCAAACACTTACGTAAGGGACATTTTGCTCTGGCTCCCTCCCCCTCCCTGCAAAGTAAGAACCGGTATGACTCAAGTTATAATGTCCTTATAAAATGCTAATTTTCACGACTGTTAGGATTTGCTCCCTTCCAGAACCAAATTCTATGAGCATCGTTGATACAATGTAAATCTAATAAATTGTGCCCGAAAGATACCAAATTAATCCAATAGTGATTACTTTTCTAAATTCTAGCAAGGACTCAGATCTCCC
This sequence comes from Artemia sinica, assembly GCA_027921565.1. Lineage (NCBI taxonomy): Eukaryota > Metazoa > Arthropoda > Branchiopoda > Anostraca > Artemiidae > Artemia > Artemia sinica. The sequence continues at coordinate 66,066,329 of CM051259.1, forward strand.
GAGTCCTATTTGTTACACCCCTGACATTTACAAATTGGGGATAAGGTATGTAGATCTCTACAAACAAACGAAAGATAGATTGGCTTGATTAATGAAAGGTTACAAAGATTACTGAAGCCCTTTCGTTTGTTTTTATTCGTTTTAAACAGATTTAAATGCACATGATAGAAAAAAAAATCTATATTTATATATAATAATTAAAAATCAAAATCAAAAGAGGCAGAGCCGACTTTTTGGTCCATGAATGTGTACCCTGAACACTCAAAACCACAGTTCATATAATTATCCAGTAAGCTTATCGCAGATCATTTCTGGTCTTCGTTCTCGGTGCGAACAAAAATCTCCTCTCACTTCTTTCTGCATTAGCGGGTTAGTCTGTTTCCGATTGTTTCCAACAAAGTGCATTATTCGTAATAGCGGGTTTCCACTTGTTTCCGATTAGATCACAGTCTGACTTGTCTACCCATGAAAAGATCTGACTTCGCTTATGTTTATATCTGCAAAAACGTTCTCCGGAGCACTCGCACCCCGGTCGGGGTTTTTATAATGGGTGAGATAGGGAATGATCATACTGGATAATTATATGAACTGTGCTCAAAACCGTGTGATTTTTTGCTGAAATGTGTGCATCTTGAAATCTCGAAAACTAGAGGTACTTTGTACTAGTTGTACTGTTGATCAAAAGACACTGTGTAAACTTCTTTCAAAGCGGTCAGTTAACATCAAATATAATGAAAAAAAAAAATCCAAACAGGACGTTCATACAAAATGACTTAGTGCGAAAGCACGAAACTCATATAAACATGTCAACCTCTTACATTGAAGGACAATCTTTTACTTACGACATCCCTGGCAAAACCTGGTTTCAAAAAAAAAAAAAAAATGCCACGAAAAAGCACTGCTTTCGCGAAAATTTACATTTTTTTTTATCAAAATATATATCCAGTAGGGAAATGTTTCGTCTTATTTCAGAAATTTATAAATCTGCCCCTTTTTGGTACTTGTCTAGAATCCAGTTAACACGCGAAGAACCGCATATATTATCTAATGAAATCCAAATGAAAAACACTTCCACCTTATGAGGTATTGCTCACTCCGTGAAAAATGTGTAAACTTTAATTTTTTGGGACTGAAGGGGATAAAAAGTAGCTAGCTTAGGTTACGCATTTAATATATGCTATGCTTTGCTAACGCCCCCTCCCAATGTGCTAATATATAGCCCAATTTTGTTCATAAACTATAATATTTTCATCCTATTTTGTTTTATTTCATTAGCACGAACGAAACTTCACTTATCGCGTACTTACTGGATTCTAGATGAATACCCCCTTTTTTGCCCTTTTATGTAATTGTTTCCCGGAGCATGGGTATGTGTTCTTCCAACATAAAACGTCGACAGTTTGCAACCCTGAGCTACTATCAAAGATGAGCATAAATAAAACCGAATAATATTCATAACTTAAAATAAACCAAAATCATTACTAATGAATTGTAATTGGAACGAACGGAAACCAACAGAAATTACAATGAATAATCAAGTCAAGCGTTAAACGAACATAAATTACAACAAACAGAAATAGGGCTAACACCCTATAAGCCTTCAAAAGGCGAAAATGCCAATTTGGGCTATACCAAAAACAATTTGTATTTCGAGCAGTGTAGTTTTTATTTGTCGAAATGTCAACAGACAACAAAAAAAAAGAAAAAGAAAAAAATTACGATAATAACCAAGACTACTGAAAAGAACTTTGTTGAAAGCAGACTGACTGTATTAACGGCATAAAAGATATAATTTATAAATTATATTTTGTTTATACTAAAACGCAAATAACACCCTGTCCTTCTGAAGGTCAGACGAACAGAAATAAAGCCGAATAATAATTATAACTTAAAATAAACCGAAATCACTACTAATGAGTTCTAATTCAAACGAATGGAAACGAACAGAAACTACAATGAATAATCAAGTCAAACCTTAAACGAACATAAATTGCAACAAATAGGAATAGGACTAACACCTAATAAGCAGTCAAAAGGCCGACGTGCCAATTTGGGCTATACCGAAAACAATTCTTATTTCGACAAGTGCAGTTTTATTTGTCGAAACATCAACAACGACAACAAAAAATGAAGAAAAAAACTACCGAATAACCAAGATCAAACAGTTCGTGGATTGTTTGTCCATATCAAGATATGGTTTCAAGATATGAGCTTGAAACCTATGTAATAGGGTTTTCTGATACGCTGAATCTGACGGTGTGATTTTCATAAAAATTCTTTGACTTGCAGGGGATGTTTCCCCCCTCTTAAAAAAATCGGGTAAATTTTCTCAGGCTCGTAGCCTTTGATGAGTAATACTAAACTTAATAAAATTTATATATTTAGAATGAGCATTATAAACACATTCTTTTGATACATTTATTGACATCAAAATTCCGTTTTTAAAAGTTTCGATTACTATTGAGCCGTATCGCTTGTTTTTTATTTTTTTTTTTTTTTTTACGTATATGTTATTATGTATATGAGGGGATTCTCCCCTTAGTCAATACCACGCTCTTTACATTAAAAGTTAAAAAAAAATTAATTCACAAACCCCTGAATCACAAAGGCCGTTTAGTTAGAATAGATAGCTCTTTTGAAAGCACTAAAAAAAACTGTAGCGTAAAGAGCGAGGTATTGACTTGGGGGAGATCCCCCTCATATACCTAATAATTTCTGTTCGTTTTAAGCTCTAATGTTGCTTCTTACTTTCAGTTGAAAAAACTTGTTTTTTAAAATTTAATTTCTGATCGTTTTTTAAATAATACTTGGAAATCCAGCGCCCCCTTCATAGAAATGTCCCTTATCCCAAAGAAACATCCTCCGCGGAAAGATTCTCCCGAGTAAACCCCTCCTCCAGCCCCCCCCCCCCCCACCAGAAAAAAATCCTTACTGAAAATGTCTGTATACTTCCCAATAACCAATACAATATGTAAGCAATGGGCAAAGTTCATAACTTGCAGCCCTTCCCCTGGGAACTGTGGGGGATTAAGTCATCCTAAAAGACATATTTATTATATTTTCGACTATTCTGAACAAAATGGCTATCTCAAAATTTTAATTGGGTGACTTTGAGAAAAAATGGGCGTGGGAGTTGCCTTCCATTTTTTTTTGGTCACTTAAAAACGGCACTAGAACTTTTAATTTTCGTTCCAATGAGCCCTCCTACGATATTCTAGGATCACTGAGTCGATACGATTACCCCTGGGAAAAAAAAAAAAAAAGAAAAAAAAAAAAAAACACGCATCCGTGATCTTTCTTCTGGCAAAAAATGGAAAATTCCACATTTTTGTCGATAGGAGCTTGAAACTTCTACAGTAGTGTTCTCTGATACGATGAATATGATGGTGTGATTTTCATTAAGGTTCTATAATTTTTAGAGGATCTTTCCCCCTTTTTTCGAAAATCAGCCAAATTTTCTCAGGCGCGTAACTTTTGATGAGTAAGATTAAACTTGACGAAACTTATATATTTGAAATCAGAATTAAAATTTGATTCTTTTGATGTATCTATTGGTATCAGAATTCCGTTTTTTAGAGTTTCGGTTTCCATTGAGCCGGGTCACTCCTTACTTACAGTTCGTTACCACGAACTGTTTGAACCGTTCGTTACCACGAACTGTTTGAAAATCACAAGGCCATTTAATTAGAATAAAAAGCTCTTTTGAAAGTACTAAGAAAATTTTTAGCGTAAAGAGCGAGGTATTGACGACAGGGTGAACCCCCTAATATATGTAATAATTTCTGTTAGTATAAGTTTTTCATGTTCTTCCTTACTTTCAGTTGCAGAAAGGTTTTTTTTTTATTTAATTTCTGATCGTTTTTTAAATAATGCTGGGAAATCCGGTACCCCCTTCATGAAAAATTCCCTTCCCCTTGCAAAATTCTTCATGGAAAGATCCTCCCATGTAAACCACTCCCCCAGCCCCCCCCCCCCACCAGAAAAAATCCCTCCGGAAAATGTCTGTATACTTCGCAATAACCTATACTATATGTAAACAATGGGCAAAGTTCGAAACTTGCAGCCCTTCCCTTTGGGACTGTGGGGGGGGGGGGGGGTTAAGTCATCCTTAGAGACATAGTTTTTACATTTTTCGACTACGCTGAACCAAATGCCTATCTCAAAATTTTGATCAAGTAACTTTGGGAAAAAAATGAGCGTGGGAGGGGGTCTAGCTGCCCTCCAGTTTTTTGGTCACTTAAAAAAGGCACTAGAACTTTTACTTTCCGTTCGAATGAGCCCTCTCACAATCTTCTATGAGCACTTGGTCGAAACGATTACCCCTAAAAAAAAAACACGCATCGTGATCTTTATTCGAGCAAAAAATCTAAATTTCCAAATTTTTGCAGATAGGAGCGTGAAACTTCTCTGATAAAATGAATGTGATGGTGTGATTTTCGTTAAAGTTAATTAAAAATGCAAAATTCTACATTTTTGCAGATAGTAGTTTGAAACTTCTTTAATAATGTTCTTTGATAAGCTGAATCTGATGGTATCATTTTCGTTAAAGTTAATTAAAATAAATATCTCAAAATTTTGATCAGGTGACTTTGGGAAAAAAATGAGCGTGGGAGGGGGCCTAGTTGCCCTCCATTTTTAAATGGAGTTAATGCTAATTAAAGTTAATTATAACAAAATTTGCAATTAAAACAAAATTTTATTGTTTAAAAAAAATTGATTTATGAGAAAGTTAGACTTTGGCGTAAAGAGCGAGGCGTTGAGGAGGGGACTGCCCCTTTCATATACGGAATAATTTCTGTTCGTTTCAAGTTTTAACAAGGGGACTTTGAAATAAATTAACTGACACTATATGCACACAAGTTGCAGAAAAATATATCTATAATGCCTAGGGAAAATTTAAGGCTATTAACTTGAAATTTTCATGAAAAGTTGAGGGGGGTTTTGTACTAAATCAAAAAGACACTATACGCATCCAAGTTATCGAAAAGTGCATTTGGAATATCTTAGATACAGCTATGGGCATTCAGTTGAAACTTCAGGGAGACTTGAGGGTGATGTTGGACTAGAGCAAAGGACACCATTAGTATCCAATCTTCAAGGGGGCAAATCAGAGTTACCTTAGGTACTGCTAAAAATACAAATTAACAGCTTAAGGGGCAAATCTGAAAATTTTTGAAAGAATGTTTGAATACGTGACAAAGTGGATTTTATATTTTGTCTTGGGGGGGGGGGGGTGAAAGGAACTTATCAAAAGTAATAAATGTTTGAAGAAAAGTGTGGTCAAATTGATTCTTAGTGTGAAATAGTCTTTTTTAGGCTGATATGCTTAACATTTCAGGCCGTGAAGACATCTCAGTTAAAGTTCCAGAACCAATGGAAGATCAATCGGAAACTAGACTGGTCACATTCATTTTTGAAAGCCTACTTTTATTTTATATTTCAATCAAAATTCCAAACAAAAGACAAAGACTTCATTTTAATACCTGAGCTTTATCTAAACAAATAAGCAGTTAAAAAAATTCAGCAAAATAAAATTCTCATAATAAAATGTTCGAACTGTGTTCGTCTATATTCAACTTTAAGACATGACAGGGTTAGGACGGCATAAGCCCTACAGAGGCTACGCCGGTTGAAAAGGAGGGTTAAAAATTAACCCGAGTTTCAATCCATTTATTTGAGTAATCCTCCCTCTTTAGATCTACCTACAACTCTATAGTAAAATGTTAAAACAAATTACAGCAAAATTGATTCAAAAATACAATATTGGATAATTAATTCTTAATCAGAATTAATTCAGGTTAATTATTACTGTATAACAAAATAATACAATTAATTCTTAATCCCGACAAAAGTTAACAACTTTTTTTTTACAAAGTTAACATAGTATGATTATTTACCAATATGAAAACAATGTCAAATTAAAATAATCAAAATAATTAAATTAATTAAATAACACCTTTTTTTCCTAATAAGAAGTTTTTCAAAGAAAAGTTAAAGAGCTTTGTTAAATCAAAGACAAGCAAAAATAAATTAAAATAACGATTTAAACTTAATTGAAAAGAAATGATCATCTTTTAATAAATAAAACCAAAAACTAATGTAATTCACATTGAACAATCAAGTCAAACCTAAAACAAACAAAAATTACATCAAAAAGAACCTAGGAACAACTGACCTTCAAAAGGACATTTGCGTTTACTGAAGTCATTTAAGTTTTACTGAAAATAAAATATATTTTATTCATTATCTCTTTTATGCCGTTAATAAATCCAAAATTGCTTAAACTTCCAGGAATGAATATCATTATATATTAAGTAGTCAGTCTACTTTCAATAGTTCTTTTCAGTAATTAAATAAAAAAACAAGTTTTTTAAACTGAAAGTAAGGAGTGACATTAAAACTTAAAACGAACAGAAATTATTCCGTATATGAAAGGGGCTGTCCCCTCCTCAACGCCTCGCTCTTTACGCTAAAGTTTGACTATCTCACAACTATTTTTTTTTAAACAATGAAAAACTTTAGCGTAAAGAGTGAGGCATTGAGGAGGGGACAGCCCCTTTCATATACGGAATAATTTCTGTTCGTTTTAAGTTTTTCAATGTCGCTCCTTACTTTCAGTTTAAAAAGCTTGTTTTTTTATTTAATTTCTGATCGTTTTTTAGTTAATGCAGCTTTTATTTTGGCTCACCGTCATTGAATAAGTAAATAAAATTTGCATAAAAATTTTACTTTTCTTTTGCTAAATGGCTGTCTCTAAATTTGGTTCTGATGTAATTTACAAATTAACTTACGTAACGAACTTCTATATTCGTATATTTTTCTTCTGGCAAAAAATACAAAGCGTATATGAAAGGGGCTGTCCCCTCCTCAACGCCTCGCTCTTTACGCTAAAGTTTTTCATTGTTTAAAAAAAAATAGAGTTGTGAGATAGTCAAACTTTAGCGTAAAGAGCGAGGCGTTGAGGAGGGGACAGCCCCTTTCATATACGGAATAATTTCTGTTCGTTTTAAGTTTTAATGTCGCTCCTTACTTTCAGTTTAAAAAACTTGTTTTTTTATTTAATTACTGAAAAGAACTATTGAAAGTAGACTGACTACTTAATATATAATGATATTCATTCCTGTAAGTTTAAGCAATTTTGGATTTATTAACGGCATAAAAGAGATAATGAATAAAATATATTTTGTTTTCAGTAAAACTTAAATGACTTCAGTAAACACAAATGTCCTTTTGAAGGTCAGTTGTTCCTAGGTTCTGTTTGATGTAATTTTTGTTTGTTTTAGGTTTGACTTGATTGTTGAATGTAAATTACATTAGTTTTTGGGTTTTATTTATTAAAAGATGATGATTTCTTTTCAATTAAGTTTAAATCGTTATTTTAATTTATTTTTGCTTGCCTTTATTTAACAAAGCTCTTTAACTTTTCTTTGAAAAAGTTCTCATTAGGAAAAAAAGGTGTTATTTAATTAATTTAATTATTTTGATTATTTTAATTTGACATTGTTTTTATATTGGTAAATAATCATACTATGTTAACTTTGTAAAAAAAAAGTTATTAACTTTTGTCGGGATTAAGAATTAATTGTATTATTTCGTTATACAGTAATAATTAACCTGAATTAATTCTGATTAAGAATTAATTATCCAATATTGTATTTTTGAATCAATTTTGCAGTAATTTGTTTTAACATTTTTCTATAGAGTTGTAGGTAGATCTAAAGAGGGAGGATTACTCAAATAAATGGATTGAAACTCGGGTTAGTTTTTAACCCTCCTTTTTAACCGGCGTAGCCTCTGTAGGGCTTATGCCGTCCTAACCCCTGTCATGTCATAAAGTTGAATATAGACGATCACAGGTCGAACATTTTATTATGAGAATTTTATTTTGCTGAATTTTTTTAACTGCTTATTTGTTTAGATAAAGCTCAGGGATTAAAATGAAGTCTTTGTCTTTTGTTTGGAATTTTGATTGAAATATAAAATAAAAGTAGGCTTTCAAAAATGAATGTGACCAGTTTAGTTTCCAGTTGATCTTCCATTGGTTCTGGAACTTTACCTGAGATCCCTTCACGGCCTGAAATGTTAAGCAGATCAACCTAAAAAAGACTATTTCACACTAAGAATCAATTCGACCACACTTTTCTTCAAACATTTATTACTTTTGATAAGTTCCTTTCACCGCCCCCCCCCCCCCTAAGACAAAATATAAAATCCACTTTGTCACGTATTCAAACATTCTTTCAAAAATTTTCAGATTTGCCCCTTAAGCCGTTAATTTGTATTTTTAGCAGTACCTAAGGTAACTCTGATTTGCCCCCCTTGAAGATTGGATACTAATGGTGTCCTTTGCTCTAGTTCAACATCACCCTCAAGTCTCCCTGAAGTTTCAACTGAATGCCCATAGCTGTATCTAAGATATTCCAAATGCACTTTTCGATAACTTGGATGCGTATAGTGTCTTTTTGATTTAGTACAAAATCCCCCTCAACTTTTCATGAAAATTTCAAGTTAATAGCCTTAAATTTTCCCTAGGCATTATAGATATATTTTTCTGCAACTTGTGTGCATATAGTGTCAGTTAATTTATTTCAAAGTCCCCTTAATATTTCTTTTAAAATTTTCAACTTAATATCCTTAGCAATTCCTGAGATATTTTACAGAGACTTTTGACACCTTTGACAAACCTGATGCAAATTGTCTCTTTTCATTAAGCCCAACATCCCCTGGATGTTTCAGCTTAAACCAACTAGCATTTCCTGAGAAATTTTTGATGCGTCGTTTTTACAACATGGACACGCAAAGCGACTCTTGATTTTGTTCAACATCCCCTTCAACATGCCCTGAACGTTTTAAGTTGATACTCTTGGTACTTCCTGCGATATTACAGATGCACTCTTTTGCCAACCTAGATGCACTAGTGGTTTGCCAACTTTTGCTACTCTTTACCAACTAGTGCCACTCTTTGCCAATTCTTTGCAAAAGATGCACTCTTTTGCCAACTAGTGGCTTTTGATTTAGATGAAAATCCACCTCAATATTTTTTTGAAGTTTCAACTAATATCCTTAACCATTCTCTAAATACTACCAATACTTCCAATGATAACCAGGACGTACGTACTGTCTTACACGTACGTACATACTGTACTGTACATACTGTACGTACAACCTGGACTTAAGTACTTTTTGATTCGAATCAATATCCTCTGAAATTTTCTCCCTAATGTCCTTAGCCTTTTCCTAGATATTGTAGATATATCTTTTGAAAACATGTACGCTCGGACATACTATCTATTGATTTAGCTCAGCATCCCCTCAACATGCCCTGAAAATTTCAATTTAATAACTTTAGTCGTTTCTAAGATATTGCACATATGCCCTTTTGACAGCCTGGATGCAAGGAGTGTCTTAATATCCCTTTCAATAGTCCCTGGAAGTTTGAAAATAATACCATTTGCAGTTCCAGAGATAAGATACACCCTTTTGAAAACTTGGATACACTTGATGTCTTCTGATTAGTTCAAAATTCCCCTTAACATACCCAGAAAGCTTCAACTTATTGTCCATGGCCGTTCTTGAGAGACTGCAGATACGTCATTTTTACCACCTAGATACACATAATCTCTAATGTTTTAGTCCGACATACTTCGTAAAATCCCCTAAAAGTTTCATTTTAATACCCTTAGCCGTTCCCAAGACGTTGTAGATGCACACTTTTGACAAACTGGATGCACATTGTGTCTTTTGATTATTTCAACACACACACCCCTTTTAAAATACTCCCAAACTTTCAAATTAATACTCTCATCCGTTTCTGAAATATTGGAGACACACCCTTTCGTCAACCAGCATGCACATAGTGCCTTTTGATTCAATGCAACAGCCCCTCAACATTCCCAGAAAATTCACCTCAATACCCTTAGTCATTTTGGACCCCCTGGATCGAACATGCTTCATTTCCTGATGTTAAAACCTGTCGTAACGCATAATTTAAAGCCGCCCAAGGGTTGTCGGGTCATGTCATCTAAGGAAGCATAGTTATTGGACCTTTCGGCTATTTGGAAAAAAATGACAATCTAAATTTTTTTTTTTCATGTGCCCTGAAGGGATACGGGATGGGCAGCTAAATAGAGCATGGGAGGAGAGATAGTTGCCCTTCAATGACTTTTAACTCTTAAAAAGGACACTAGCATTTTTAGTTTTCACTCGAATGGGTGAACATCTACCATAGAACATCTACCAATGGGTGAACTTCTGAAACATCTACCATAACTTATGCCATACGAAGTGGCATAGGAAAAGAAGTTTTTAATCCAATATAAGAGTTTAAAAACACAATAATCAGCCTACTTCCAGTGATTTTAACTTGGACTCAAAAGGGGTGCCAATATGGTGGGGGGATGGAAGGGGCTTCAGCTATATTTTGACAAATGATTTCTTAAATGTTCGTTAAAAAAAAAAAAAAAAAAAAAAAAAAAAAAAAAAAAAAAAAAAAAAAAAAAAAAAAAAAAAGAAGAAACCCCCTTGAATTTAAAAAAAAATTCTTCCTTGGCATCTTCGTTTATAAAAATTGAAAGAAATCCCAACCTCCCCTAAATTCTGTGAATTGGTTGATATTATCAACAAGAAAAAAAAGAAAAGAGAAACAGAATTAACCGAAAAATATACAAAAAAATATGAACAGAGGGAGAAAAAAGCCCCTAACGCAATACAAAAATGAAATGAAAATAATTTTTTTTTCATTTTGTTTTGCATAGCGTTTTTTTTTCGTATGTTTGTGTATATTTTCGGTTAGTTTGTTCGTTATTTTCTCTTATTTTTCCCCCCGCTGAAAGTGATCTCTGGAAGTGAAGCCGAAACAATAAGACTTTATTATTTATTAGTAAAAAAGAAATGTTTTTGTTATCTTCCCATTGTCTTATTGAAAACTAAACACTGTATATTATTGTAAGTTATTTTTTATATATACCTGGAAATTTAAAGAAAGTGTCGTAAATAAAAACTTAATATCGAATAATATAAAATAATTAAAAAATAAAATACAATAAATTATTTGGATTTAATTTGTCAATTTCCTTATTGTCGATATAAATAATACTTGTTTTGTTAAAATGAAAAATTCCCCAAAGTTTTTGTTTATTTTCCTCAATTTTTCAAACATATTGACTGAACAAATAGTTTCCAATTCCTATTGAACCAATAGAAAAGCGCCAAAGTTTCATTTCTATTCAATTTTCTAGTTCTAGTAACGTATTTTAGAACTTTTTCGGAACTCCCTATTTGTAATTAGCTGTCTGATCGTGAAGCAATAATTTGCTATCATGAGGCAACGATCATACTCAGCATCTTAATACGTGTTCTGTGAAAATGGAACTGTAATATAGAAATCTCATTGGGAGTTACAAATGACTGTCTACTGATCTTACTTTTTTCCTCCTGCTCAGGAAATAGATTCCTTGATAGACTTAATAAAGATGTTATAGCGATTAGAGTAGGTGGACTTATATCGATAGTGAGATTAGTTTAATGGCAAAGGCATCACTTTTATGCCTATGTGCCACTAATTACTGTTCCCATAACTATTCTTGAATGACGCACACAGATTTTACATTTAAGTTAAATCCTTCTAAATAATTAAAAATAAAATCTCTACTGAAAGTGAGGAGCAACATTAAAACTGAAAACAAACAGAAAATTATTCCTTATATCAGAGGGGCTGCCCCCTCCTTAATCTCTCGCTCTTTACGCTAAAGTTTAACTTTTTGTCCTTGTTCTTCAAGAACAACTCCCTACAGACACACAAGGCCTCGTTTTTTCATTTTTTAAGAAACACAAGGGCTCTTCAATTGGAAATAAGACGTTGTTTAAAACACTAAAAGCCTTAGCGCAACGAGTGATAAATAGAGGAGGGGAAAGCCCCCCCCCCTCATATACGGAATAATTTGTGTTGGTTTTCAGTTTTAATGTTGGTCCTTATTTTCAGTTGTAAAGTTTTTTTTTATTTAATTTCCGATCGTTTTTCAAATAATGTCAGGAAATCCACTTCCCTCTCCGTGGAAAATTCAGGGAATTCAGGGTGTGTCTTTTGATTATTTCAACACACACACCCCTTTTAAAATACTCCCAAACTTTCAAATTAATACTCTCATCCGTTTCTGAAATATTGGAGACACACCCTTTCGTCAACCAGCATGCACATAGTGCCTTTTGATTCAATGCAACAGCCCCTCAACATTCCCAGAAAATTCACCTCAATACCCTTAGTCATTTTGGACCCCCTGGATCGAACATGCTTCATTTCCTGATGTTAAAACCTGTCGTAACGCATAATTTAAAGCCGCCCAAGGGTTGTCGGGTCATGTCATCTAAGGAAGCATAGTTATTGGACCTTTTGGCTATTTGGAAAAAAATGACAATCTAAATTTTTTTTTTCATGTGCCCTGAAGGGATACGGGATGGGCAGCTAAATAGAGCATGGGAGGAGAGATAGTTGCCCTTCAATGACTTTTAACTCTTAAAAAGGACACTAGCACTTTTATTTTTCACTCGAATGGGTCCCTTCTGAAACATCTACCATAACTTATGCCATACGAAGTGGCATAGGAAAAGAAGTTTATAATCCAATATAAGAGTTTAAAAACACAATAATCAGCCTACTTCCAGTGATTTTAACTTGGACTCAAAAGGGATGCCAATATGGTGGGGGGATGGAAGGGGCTTCAGCTATATTTTGACAAATGATTTCTTATATGTTCGTTAAAAAAAAAAAAAAAAAAAAAAAAAAAAAAAAAAAAAAAAAAAAAAAAAAAAAAAAAAATGAAGAAACCCCCTTGAATTTAAAAAAAATTCTTCCTTGGCATCTTCGTTTATAAAAATTGAAAGAAATCCCAACCTCCCCTAAATTCTGTGAATTGGTTGATATTATCAACAAGAAAAAAAAGAAAAGAGAAACAGAATTAACCGAAAAATATACAAAAAAATATGAACAGAGGGAGAAAAAAGCCCCTAACGCAATACAAAAACGAAATGAAAATAATTTTTTTTTTCATTTTGTTTTGCATAGCGTTTTTTTTCGTATGTTTGTGTATATTTTCGGTTAGTTTGTTCGTTATTTTCTCTTATTTTTCCCCCCGCTGAAAGTGATCTCTGGAAGTGAAGCCGAAACATTAAGACTTTATTATTTATTAGTAAAAAAGAAATGTTTTTGTTATCTTCCCATTGTCTTATTGAAAACTAAACACTGTATATTATTGTAAGTTATTTTTTATATATTTCTGGAAATTTAAAGAAAGTGTCGTAAATAAAAACTTAATATCGAATAATATAAAATAATTAAAAAATAAAATATAATAAATTATTTGGATTTAATTTGTCAATTTCCTTATTGTCGATATAAATAATACTTGTTTTGTTAAAATGAAAAATTCCCCAAAGTTTTTGTTTATTTTCCTCAATTTTTCAAACATATTGACTGAAAAAATAGTTTCCAATTCCTATTGAACCAATAGAAAAGCGCCAAAGTTTCATTTCTATTCAATTTTCTAGTTCTAGTAACGTATTTTAGAACTTTTTCGGAACTCCCTATTTGTAATTAGCTGTCTTATCGTGAAGCAACAATTTGCTATCATGAGGCAACGATCATACTCAGCATCTTAATACGTGTTCTGTGAAAATGGAACTGTAATATAGAAATCTCATTGGGAGTTACAAATGACTGTCTACTGATCTTACTTTTTTCCTCCTGCTCAGGAAATAAATTCCTTGATAGACTTAATAAAGATGTTATAGCGATTAGAGTAGGTGGACTTATATCGATAGTGAGATTAGTTTAATGGCAAAGGCATCACTTTTATGCTTATGTGCCACTAATTACTGTTCCCATAACTATTCTTGAATGACGCACACAGATTTTACATTTAAGTTAAATCCTTCTAAATAATAAAAAATAAAATCTCTACTGAAAGTGAGGAGCAACATTAAAACTGAAAACAAACAGAAAATTATTCCTTATATCAGAGGGGCTGCCCCCTCCTTAATCTCTCGCTCTTTACGCTAAAGTTTAACTTTTTGTCCTTGTTCTTCAAGAACAACTCCCTACAGACACACAAGGCCTCGTTTTTTCATTTTTTAAGAAACACAAGGGCTGTTCAATTGGAAATAAGACGTTGTTTAAAGCAATAAAAGCCTTAGCGCAACGAGTGATAAATAGAGGAGGGGAAAGCCCCCCCCCCCTCATATACGGAATAATTTGTGTTGGTTTTCAGTTTTAATGTTGGTCCTTATTTTCAGTTGTAAAGTTTTTTTTTTTTATTAAATTTCCGATCGTTTTTCAAATAATGTCAGGAAATCCACTTCCCTCTCCGTGGAAAATTTACCTCTTAAAATTCATCCCCCTTCCCCGAAAAATTTATCTCCTGGGAAATTCCTCCCAGTGCAAAATTCCCCTCGCCATCCGGAAAATCCACTCACACACAGAAAATAACCATGGCCGACTCCCTCCTCGCTAAAAATTCTCCCGGGCAATTCCCCCTGGAAATGTCTCCTTGTTTTTATTTTAAAAAAAGGCTCTTTTTTATTTAATTTATGATTATTTTTCAAATTGCTCTTTACTAAGGCGGCGCAATTGCACTGCCTATGATCTTTGGACTACTTTTGAACAAATGACAATCTCAAAATTTCTATCAGGTTCATTTTGGGAAAATACGACGTGTGGGGGGTAGCTTCCCTCCGATCACTTCTAAAAAATATCCACTAGAACTTCCAATTACCAATCCAATGAACCCCCTCCGATGTTGCTCCTTATTTTCAGTTTTGAAAATTTGTTTTTTATTTAAATTCTGATGATTCTTCAAATCATGTCAGGAAGTCCACCTCCCCTCTTCCGTGAAAAATTTACCTTATAAAATTCCCCCTCCCCCAAGAAAAATTTCTTCCGCAGGAAATTATACCTCCCCTCCCCATCCGAAAAATTATCCCTACACCCGGGAAATTACCCCCTGTCCTACACCCGGAAGATAGTTCTGGCCAACACCCTCCTCGCTGAAAATTCTCCTGGATAATTCCCCCCGGATAGTTCTCATTACTTTCATTTGAAGAAAACTTTAAAAAGTTGTCATTTGAAAACTTTCATTTGAAACGTTCTTCAAATTTTGGCCGACATCCTCCCTTTCCAGAAATATTTTCTCCAAAAAGTCCCCCCCCCCCTCTGGGAAGTTCCTTCTATGAAAAATTCCACAACGCAAAATTCTCCCAGCCTAAACTCCCCCCGAAGACAATCCTCCCAGAGAATTTTCTCCACGCTGAAAAAAATTTCCGCCGAGACAGACTCTCCACATGTAAAATTGAGCAGCCAAAGAGAAAGCAAAACAAATAAAAACAATACTGTAATTAAATTCTGTAAAATTTAGCTGTGTAAAATTTCTTTTCGGAAACTCCCTTGGAAACCTTCCTCCCAATGGAAAATTTTCCCCGTGGAATAACCCTTCCGCAGAAAACTCCCCAGAAGAATGTCTATATATTTCGAACAATGGGCAATTTGCATAACTTACAGCCCCATGGGCTTTGACGGGTCTTGTCATCCCTGGAGACGCGGTTCTTGGAACTTTCAATTATGCTGAAGCAAATGGATATCAAAAAATTTTGTTAAGATGTTTTATTGGGGAGAAAGGTGCATGGGTGGGGGCTAGTTACCCTCCGATATTTGCTCACTGAAAAAGAACAATTCAACTTTAACTTTTCCTCCAAATGAGCCCCTTCTCGATCTTCTAGGGCTTTTTGTTTAATTTAATCATCCCTGGACAAGCAAAAAAAATAAACAAATAAAATAAACACACATCCGTGATCCTGGGAAAACTTCCAAAATTCCACATTTTTGTATATAGAAGCTTGTAAACTCCAAAGTAGGATTACCTAAAATTCTGAATCGTCAAAAGTGATTTTATTGGATTATTTCATACCTGAGGCAAATTTTCTGAGGCACTTCAAATTCAGGAAAAACTATAAACAATGAGTTAAAATCTTGAAATTACAAAAAAACCTGGCAGTTAAAACTAAATAAATGGAAAAACGAAACGTTAAGAAATTGATAAATGGTAAAATTGTTAAAAATAGCGGTGCAAAAGAGGGAAAAAAAAGTCAATTGGACGGTTGAACCCAAACCCTCGTGGAGTGGGGGAAGGGCTTTTAAGTTGGGGAAAGCACATAATCTCACTGATTTGCTCCGGAAAAATGTAATAATAATCAAAAGGATGAACTAAAAAAGTATAAAAAAGGCGTAAATAAAGAAAGTCAAACAGGAAGGCCGGCCCAAAATCCAAGAAGAGTGAGGCCCCCAGACTGGGCATATTGAGAAAATTCTACCGATGCCCACTGTCTGAGAATAAAGTTAATTGATAAATCTGCCTTTAAACAAACTTCAAATAATAAAAAAATCCGCTTATTCAGACTTCTTGCCTGAAAGGCTTCATTTAGGGAAAAACAAAAAAAAAAAAAATCCGTGATGCTAATTCCAGCGAAATGTGTAGAAAATCTTAAAGCGTGAGTTTTAAGAGAATGGTAGACCTCAGTAGTATGGGGGCAGTACTCCTATGAGGGCCCTACCCCCTACTCTTTTCTTCCTTAGTGGTTTAAGACCATGAAGAAGGTTTAACGGTGATCCCAGCAGTGCTGCCATCTCAACAACTAAAGTCATAGATGGCGATATTGTTTTGTTTTCCAACGACCAATTTTCTTAGCCACTAAGCAGTTTTTCCATTGACTTTATCAAGTTTCGTTTGGTGGCCAATTACACTTGTCACGCCCCAAAAAATGACTACAGCCGGCCAGGTATCCTTTTTGTAATGTGATGGTCCAGAGCAGAGGGGTTTCCCATTACCATGCTGGCGCATGAGTTTGGGTCCCCGAGTTCCCCTACAGGGCCTCAAAACTCCCTCCATCCCCCCCCCCCCAAAAAAAAAAACTTTTTATACCTTCCAAACTTTTTTGAACTTAATATTTTTTTTTACTTAGAAGTATTTTTTGAACTTAAAAACTTTTTTTTGTTTTTAACTTAGAATTTTCTGGGGGACTTATATTTTTTTATTTGGGGGGGGGGGAGGGGACTTTGAATTTTATTAACTTAGAAATTTTTCAAACTTGGATTTTAGTTTGAACTTAGAATCTTTTTAACCTACATTTTTTTTGAACTTAGAAATGTTTTTTTAACTTTAAAGATTTTTCAACTTTTTTTATGTCTTAAAATCAGAG
>CM051259.1:66086069-66269424 GCA_027921565.1 Artemia sinica
ACAGACACATACAGAGAGAGATAGAGAGAGATACACACATAAGCACATGCACAAAAACACGCACAGAGACTGGCAGGCAGCAAGAAAAACAGACGGCCAGACACATAGGGACAAAGATACAGAGAGAGAGAGAGAGAGAGAGAGAGAGAGAGGGAGGGGGAGAGAGAGAGGAAGGGAGAGAGAGGGAGGGAGAGCGAGAGCGAGAGAGAGCGCTTAGCGCTTAGCTGCTCTGATCGATTAGCGATTTGTTTAAATCGTCCCGATTTTAACTCCATACAACCTGTGCGATCAGAACACCAGATGTGAGATTACGGAATATCCGGGTTGCAGCGTTAACTAGCAACCTAGTAAGAAACGATCACGTTCAATACTAAGAAATATAACAACCCATAACTCCTAAAAATAGAGTCAAATCAAAACATGAAGCACACTATTAGAACCACCTTGTCCGGAACCCATATATAGGAAATTTACCGTCTCTTGGCTTGAACAACAAGAGAAACACATTGGCTTGAAAATTGCTGTAACCACGATATTCTGCATATACGGCATTTTTTTTTCTTTTTTCTTTTCCTCAGATAGTGGGTCACTTGAAAATCATTGTGAGTTGTTTAATGGCTCATTTTAAGGGAAATTGGTTGGGTTAAAAACATTTTGTAATTAAAAAAATAATTTTTTAAATAAAAACTTTTTTTTACGAAAAACTGCATTTTTCTATAGGACTGTATTAGCGTTTGTTATTATAACATCAAGAATTTGTCACCTCTAAGTGCTTTTGTAAAAAAAAAACATTTAAAACAATATCAAATATTTTTACAAAGAACTGCGTTTTCATATACTAGATAATAAATTTCGTCATAGTTTTATTATAACTATGACGTAAATAGAGAACGCTATATTATGACGTTACCTTTGAAGATTTTATATAGTAAGGTCAAGGAGGCACACTTGTGCCTCTATAAAGAGGCGACCCACCACAATGTTAAGTGATTTCAGGTCCTAGAGGTCGCAGAGAGACGGCGGTAATCGCATTTTGTAGCCCAAGCTCAAACTAAGAAACTTGCAAAATTTCATCCTCCTCCGACTTTATCTTCATGGGGTAAACTGGGCCGGAAGTTTCGACCCTCCCACCACAGCCCCCCTTTAACGTTGTCCGATTGGGCTGAAATTTAGAGTTTAAGCTTTCCTGGGGCCTGGGAGCTTATCCTCGAAATTTCAGCTCAATCCGATCACTCCTTCCCTGTTTTCAAAAAACCAAATATAGCCACTTAAAATTCATCATTTCTTTTTTTTTCTTAGCCAGGCCTACAGGCCACAGTTGGCAACTGATCCCGGTGAATGAGGACTCATTCGAAGCAGAATTCGACCTGTTAGGGCCTTTTGATATTTTCAGACCGAAAAAATTATCCCCCGAATTTACATTTACGAAAACCCTCGTTTTCCTATAAGAACCCGCTATAAGCGGGCTAGCCCGCGAAAACGCGGGCTCGTTTTCCTATAAGAGTCCGCAAGCGATTTCCGGTCCTAGCGGTCGCAGAGAGACAGCGGTAATCGCATTTTATAGCCCAAGCTCAAACTAAGAAACGTGCAAAATTTCACCCCCCTCAGACTTTATCAAGGAGGCACACTTGTGCCTCTATAAAGAGGCGACCCACCACAATGTTAAGCGACTTCAGGTCCTAGAGGCCACAGAGAGACGGCGGTGATCGCATTTGGTAGCCCAAGCTCAAACTAAGAAACGTGCAAAATTTCATCCTCCTCCGACTTTGTCTTCATGGAGTAAACGGGGCCGGAAGTTTCGACCCTCCCACCACAGCCCCCCTTTGACGTTGTCCGATTGGGCTGAAATTTAGAATTTAAGCTTTACTAGGGCCCGGGAGCTTGTCCTCGAAATTCCCTGTTTTCAAAAAACCAAATATAGCCACTTAAAATTCATTTCTCTTTTTTTTTGTGTTATCCACGCCTACAGGCCGAAGTTTTTTATTGTTTTAAAAAATAAAGTTGTGAGACAGAGTCAAACTTTAGCGTAAAGAGCGAGGCGTTGAGGAGGGCACAGTGTCTTTCATATACGGAATAATTTCTGTTCGTTTTAAGATTTAATGTCGCTCCTTACTTTCAGTTTAAAAAACTTTTTTTTTATTTAAAGGCTGCGAAAGCGGGGGGTTTGGGGGGCGGCTGCCCCCCAACTGTGCCTCCTAATCCCTGTACGTTTTAAGGTTCGACCTTGTAACTCAGCCTCTTTAACTCTTTAGAAAACGTAGTTTTTTTCAAATAATATATATAAGGACCGCAGTTGTATTGTGTTAAAAGCTCCAACAGTAATCACATCCGGGTTGCAGCGGTAGCTAGCAACCTCCGGGTTGCAGCGGTAGCTAGCAACCTAGTAAGATTACATAAATGGGGACTATATAAGTTTCATTCGGATATAGCTGAAACATAGAGAAGAAAAAACTTATATTGGACTTAGTTAGCAGCTTGATTCTCTGAAGTTCATTTCTTACTATTCCAAATAAAAAAAGCCATAGGCTTTTTTCTGTTTGTGATTTTATTTTGATCAGGGTTGCAGATATGGTATTAGTCAAAACGGTGAGTGTCATGTACTTTTACATAAAGGATCGATACAGTTCATTATATCCACGTACAAATACCTGTGACTGATTATGGCATTCCCTTTTAGAAATATTAAATTAGGGGTTAGTAAATACGAAGTAAAACAATGTTACAAATCACGCGTTATGCCACTATGCGGTCCAATGATTTACCCCCTGTAACCCCTATTATCCATTACTACCCTCTGCTGTTCCTCAACATGAAAACCCCTCCTATGACCACTTAGATAGTCAAACGCCACCGGAACCCTTGTCCTATATACTATTATTCTCATCTAAAAATTCACCAAAAGACAAACTTGTCCCCCTTTCCACCCTAAACATTAAAAAGATGCACTTTAACCCCCCCCCCCCCCACCTTTGCATTTAGGTAAATTGTCGCCACTGTATGTTTAGATTTTGATATAGCTGTAATTACTATTATTGACGCAGATCAATTTGTGGTCGTTAGCAGTATTTCAATAGGATTGCTACACAAGGGTTATATAATTTATTTTATTAATTTTGTGCTATTATAAACGAAATTTTTTGTATGTATATGCTACAAATCAGTGTCGCTAGGATGCCCGAAATGAGAAACTACAGCCAAAAAACAAGAATTTACCCTGTCTAAAGCATCATCTTTCAAGAAAAAAGTGCTGAGCCAATTTTGAAAAATTGGCTTTAAAAATGTATGGATTTGAGTAATTCCATGTGCAACAACGTCAGAAAGCAACAAAATGACACTAGACTGCCAGCTGGGATTATGCTTTCATGTAAAACCACTGTAACTACCGCTGTTGGAATTACGTTTAGCTTGAACCCAATGTTGAAATATTTAACCCATTGCAAAAAAAGTTGAAATCAAGAAAGCTACACTTGGGGTTCCTACAGGACCCAAGGTTGGGACCCAAGGGCTGAGGTTGGTATATTCGAGAGAAAGTTTAAACAGAAGAAGAATATTCCTACGTATCTTTGTTACAGACTCCCCTTAAACTCCCCTTACCGTAAAAACTGAAATCTTACAATTTCTATTGTGAACGATATAAGGACACATGTATTTAAAGACTGACTTGTTATTGGCTACCACCAAGTATAAAGTTCATAAGAAAAGTGAATTGAAATTCAAAAAAATGCACAAAAACTAAAAGAACAAAAGTTTAAGTGAGAAAAGTTAATTGAAAAGCCATGAGAAAAGTGAATTGAAGTTCAAAAAAAAATACAGAAAATAAAAGAAGAAAGATAAAAAGTAGGAAATGTGAATTGAAAAATCAAAAGAAAAGTGAATTGAAATTTAAAAAACATACAGAAACTAAAAAAGTTATAAATTCAAAAAAATTCGAAAAAATTACAGGCCAAAGATTCTTTGTGTGGGTCAAAAGTTTTCTAATTTTTCTCTGTTTCTTTTAAATAAATTGATTGATTGATTGATTGGCGTCCGCAGAGCTTGAGAGAGGTAAGTACCGTAAGGTGCCAACTCCTGCCCCTATTGGGGTTACCACCACTCTTGCTGAGGCTAAGTATGAAGTCTTATGACTTCTCCTTATCTTTTGAGGCAAAGTCTGTCTTAGGAGTTCTTTTGTCCGCTGTTTGGGCCAACTACCCATCCAGCTGGTATTTATCAAGTTTTCAAACGAAAAAAAAAACAGCCTTGGATCGAACTTCCTTCTGGTAGACGACCAAATACGGGCCCCAAGACAATTATTACGGATACGTTTACTGTTACCCACTGCAATGTACGTGGTCTTCAATCCAAGTTGGATCACCTACAGCATATGATGAATGAGGTTTCCCCTTCTCTCATGTGTGTATCCAACACCAACCTGAATTCTAGCGTCATTGATAGTGAGATCAACAATCCTGGTTACACTGTGCCAAGTCTTGATCACAAAAACCTGAGAAGCTCGACTTTTGGGGGAGGTGGTTTTGCTATGTATCTTAAAAACAACATCCATTTTTTGGCACTTTCGATTCCTAGCGATAAGAAGGTCCTTTGGATAAAAGTAAACCTACCAAACAAATCGTTTTATTGGTACAGTCTATAACCCACCAAAAATGAAAATCACCGAACATCTGGACGATTGCTTGGAATTTGTTAAGCAAAGCTCCCTAAATCAGGTATAATAATCCAAGGGGACTTCAACATTCATCATGGCTACTGGCTGAAAAGTCGTACGACTGATGCGGAAGGTGTAACTCTGCTAGACCTGAGTCTTGCTTATGGCCTAGAACAACTTGTTGAATTTGACACTTATATTGGCCCTCATGGGTCATCCCGTCTTGATCTCTTCTTAACTGATCTCTCGGATTCCTTTACTGTTGAAAGTTATTCTTTTGCCAGCGACCATGTGGCAATTATAGCTCGTGAAAATATCAAAATACCTCCACATGTAAAGCACGAGTGGATCATCAGGCAGTATCACCCCACAGACTGGGATGGTCTGCAAAACTTCTTATCGACAAAGCCGTGGAGTAAATTTCTAAAAGAAGCCCCATATAAGGCAGTGGCACTTTACGAAAAAGCAATTATAGAAGCTATTGAGCAATTCATCCCATCAAAAACAGTAAAACTCTCATCTCGAGATAAGCCTTGGTTCAATGCTGGCTGCCAAAAAGCAGCCAGGGCCAGAACGAAGGCTCACAGTAAATGGCGTTCAACTGAATCCGAAGAGGACTGGGCTGCTTTTATTAGCGCTTGAAACGAGTCATTTATAGATGCACGTCAAGCTAGAGCTGATTACAAGCACAAGTTTGTAGACAAACTGAAAAGTGCCCCCTGCAATGTGGTGGTGGAGGGTCGTAAAAAGGCAGATGCTCTTGCACAAGCCTTTTCAAAGGTCTCCCAACTTGGTAAGGACGGAGTCTCCCCTCCTCCCTTTCCGCTACGAACTGATGCATAATTCACCAGCGTTAACATAACTATTAGAAAGGTGCTCAGAACGCTAAGCCAGCCAGATGTCACCAAAGCTTCAGGACCTAACACGATTTTCAATCTCATCCTTAAAAGATGGGCCCCTGAACTTAATTGTTTTCTCGCCTCTCTCTATAGAATATGCTTTGCAGCGGGATCATTCCCGAAAGTCTGCAAAACGTCTCAAGTGGTCTCTGTTCCAAAGAAATAGTCTGACCTTACTAATGTAGGATCATATCGTCCAGTAAGTCTGCTGTCATGCGTAGGTACAGTTTATGAAATTGACATTGATGAGACCCTTTACAAATACCTTGATTCGCATCTGTTGTCGGCAAACACGCAATACGGTTTTGCCGAAAACTTTGGACGTTAGACTGTCTGTTTGCACAGTATCAAGAGTGGGTTGAGCTCCTTTCTCAGGGGCACGATATTTGCCTTCTCTCCTTTTACATCGCGAAAGCCTTTGATCGTGTATGACACGAGGTACTTCTTTGCCAACTGAAAGTCTATGGAATTCATGGTCGACTATTTGAGGTGCTTGCTGACTTTCTTCGCCAACGATCGTTGCAAGTCGTCCTCGGTGGCTTCATATCAAAAGAACACCCAGTTTTATTAGGAGTACCACAAGGAAGTATTCTTGGGCCAACTCTTTTCTTGGTGTTCATAAGTGACCTAGGGGACAACCTTGTTAAAAAAACCTCACCACTTTGCTGATGACACGGCAACAAAAATATCAATCGCAAAAGACGAAAATCCCAGTGAACCCCTCAAGGAGCTTCAGGCTGACCTGAAAAAAATTGAGGCCTTGGCAGATGCACGCCTTGTAAGTTTTAACGCATCAAAAACAAAAGAGCTCCTAATTTCTAAGGTGCGTAATATGAAGACTCATCCTGATTTCGTCTTTAAACGAGAGGCAATAACACCAGGTTATACACTGCGCCTACTTGGAGTTAATTTCTCTTGGGATCTCTCATGGACTGACCATCTCCGTAAAATTAGATCCTCTTGCTACAAGAAGCTAGGAGTTATCCTAAGATGCAAAAGTCTTCTCCCTGATGATTTTATTCTGCCACTTTTCACTTCTTGGATCAGACTTGTCATGGAATATACATGTCCTCTCTTTGCTGGTGCACCAAAAGCCACATTGCTCCACTACAACATATTCAAAATAGAGAAGTGCATGCAGCAACCTCTGGCAAAACGAAAGCTAAAATCCCACAATTGATCCAGAAACGTCCCGATGTGGCGTCCATGTCAGTTTTCCACAAGTACTTGTATAACCCTCCATTAGAGGAGCTATCGAAGCTCGTTCCTGATAAAGCAAAGCCCTTACAATCAACTCGCCGAAGTACAGCGAGTCAGGACTACCCGGAGCAGGGTACTCCCCACCAAGAATATCTGAAAACCAGTTTCACCCGGCGATCGGTTGCCACATGGAATAATGTGCCGGCAGCGGTAATCCCGGAAAATGCTTTCCTTGACGCGTTCAACAAAAGGTATAACAAATACCTCAGTGTTTGAAAATGAGGTAATGACCAGGACTAGCAGCAAATCATCATCTGTGATGGAGCCGTGAAGCCTATAATAATAAAAAAATGAAAAAGTTAATTGAAAAGCCATGAATAGTGAATTGAAATTCAAAAAAAAATCAAAAGTGAAAAGTGAGAAAAGTGAATTGAAAAGGTATGAAAAAAGTGAATTGAAATTCAAAAAATATAAAAAATAACAGAAGAAAAGTGAAAAGTCAGAAAACTGAATTAAAAAGTCACGAGAAAAGTGAATAGCAATTCAAAAGCATGCAAAAATAAAGAAGGAAAGTTGAAAGTGAAGAAAGTGAATTGACAAACCGTGGGAAAAATGAACTGAAATTCAAAAGTATACAGAAATAACGAAGGAAAGTGGAAAGTGAATGGAAAAGCCATGAGAAAAGTAAATTGAAATTAAAAAAAATATACAAAAATTAAAGAAGAAAAGTGAAAAGTGATAAAGTGAATTGAAATTCAAAAAACACACAAAATATAAAAGAAGGAAAGTGGAAAGTGAAAAAAGTGAATTGAAAAGCCATGAGAAAAGTGAATTGAAATTTATAAAATATACAAAAAATAAAAGAAGAAAAGTGAAAAGTGAAAAAAGTGAATTGAGAAGCCACGAAAAATATGGATTGAAATTCAAAAATATACAAAAAATTAAATAAGAAAAGTGGAAAGTGAAAAAAGTGAATCGAAAAGCAATGAGAAAAGTCAATTGAAATTAAAAAAATATACAGAAAATAAAAGAAGGAACTGTGCAAGGTTTTGGGCAATTCCATTAATTATTATTCAAGAGCAAGACCCTGTATAGTGGTGTGTCTTATGAAAACAGCGTTTCCGGTGACATAGTACTCATAAAAGACCCAAAACTGCCCTGTAAAGCATTATTTTCAAAAATATATCAATTTCTGCTATTATCAGTATTATTGCACTAATTCGTTCAATTAGATACCCTCACCATACTACACACTCAAACAAAACCTCACTCTGGGATTAGACCTAATATGCTGCTATTATGAGATTGCAATCTAGTTACAATTCATGTGTTTTGATTTTTCATGAAGAATCCTCTTTTGGACTTGCAAAAGAGTCCTTTAATCTTTTTTTCTTAATTGCCTATATTTGTTTTGTTGTAAGGGAAAATATTAACTAATTATTTAGTAGTCTATGTATTAATCTTAGTTTTAAATTACATCTCAACTTCATACAAAATATTAAATTTCCTGGTTGTTTTTTTTTGTATGTTTTGATCCCAAGTTTTTCCTAAGAATGTGTATTATCTTTTTTTTTACTTCAAACAAAAATAATTTCTTTGCATTCGGGAGCGTCAATGGTAGGAGACAATTGCTTTCTATATTTTTCATGCCTCCCTCTAGATTTTAAACATATCATTTTTAGTATTTTCACTAAAAAATATCTAGTTTTTGGCGTTTTCTTTCAAAAACAACAAAATTACCTATCCACCCCCCTATGTCGGAAAAACACATTCACCTACATTCTCGTGTATTAACACCACTTCTTACATTCTTCTAATAATCAAAAAGTACGAGTACATAATGTTGTCAAAGGAAATTACTGGAAACTTCAAATATTTCAAATTTTTATTTATACAATATTAAAGAATTGACCCCAAAAAATGTCTCCAGTTAACCGCTTGCCAGTAGCCCCAGAAATTGCTGTTAATTCATTTCACTTGATGTTATTAATAGTTATTGGCTACTGCCCAATGCACGCGTGGCACATACTGTAAGTCCAACCACACATCAATTAAGCAGCTAAATATTAAAGCTAAGACATGATAAACCATAATATTGAAGGTACTCTAAGATTGACATCAAAATATAAGAAGATTCGACTCTTATTCGTATAAAAATCAAGAAGTACTGTCCGTTACACACGTGACATAAACTGTATGTGAGTAGTAACCCCTCCATTGATTCTATGACAAAGATAGGGAAATTAACATGTCAAGCTCTCATCCCCTCACACCTGTCCCAGCTTGCAAGATTCCCATCCTTGGTAAGATTTCAATGTCCTCCCATCCTTGGCAAGAGTTCAATGCCCTTTCCGGTTAGGTTGCGTTAGGTCAGGCGAATCTCTGTGACAAGCCCTCTGACGTCACACCTGTCAACATTCCCGCCCTAGTTAAGATTTCAAAGGTCAGGTAACACCCCCTTTTCCCCGTTTCTAGGCTGAATTCCCTCCCAGGCAAGATTAGGCATGTGCGTGGCCAGATTCTACATGTCCAGGCAAGAATCGGCATGTCCAGACAAGATTAGGCGTTTCCGGGCAAGATTCGGTATGTCCAGACAAGATTAGGTATGTCCGGGCAAGATTTGGCATGTCCAGCTAAGATTGCAAGGACACAACCTTTTCCCTGTCACTAGGCAAAATTCCCAGGTACTAGAAACCCCCTACGATTTTTTTAGACACACCCCCAGCAAGAAAAACTCCCCCACGTTGTTAGTAGACAAAATTCACAGGTGGCTGACTCCCCTGTGATGCTTTTCCAGATACAACCCAGCTAGCAAAACTCCCCCACGTTGTTACTAGACAAAATTCTCAGGTAGCTGAATCCCCCGCGATGCTTTTTCAGAAACACCCCCAACTAGCAATACTTCCTCACGTTGTTACTAGACAAAATTCCCAGGTGGCAGAATCCCCCGCGGTGCTTTTCCAGACACACCCCCAGCTAGCAAAACTCTCTCATATTGTTACTAGACAAAATTCCCAGGTGGCTGAAATCCCCTACGATGCTTTTCCAGACAACATTCCTAGCTAACAAAACTCCCCCACGTTTTAACTAGACAAAATTCCCAGGTGGCTGAAATCCCCTAAAATATTTTTCCAGACAAAATTCCTAGCTAGCAAAACTCCCCTGCGTTGTTACTATAAAAAACTCCCAGGTGGCTGAAATCCCCCGCAAAGCTTTTCTATTAAAAGCCAAAGAGATCTTCTCCCACCAAAATATGCTATATATAGACCGGGTAAAGACATTTTCTTATCAGTCTCTTTTAACAATGTGAAAAGCACACAATTATCTGAAACAATGGACAATACCTACAATCAAGTAAGTGCCTATCTCCCTATAGTTACCCCCCTCCCCCCAAAAAATCTTTATACTTTGCTTTGTTTCAAACATACTCTTTTTTCTACTATGTAACCCCTCCTCCCTCCTCTCACGATTCATACCATTTAATTCGTTCGAAAAAGAGTCATTTTACTCAAAAGGTATCTTTTCTCATCATGCCTTTGAAACCACTAAAACAGAGCCATATCTCTCTTAGTGATCTAAACAGAGACATTCATCAAATGTGTCAAAATCTATTCGTGCACGCATTACCTAAATTAACAAAACAAGGGTGTAACCCTCTCAGCGGGATGTCTGGTGGACAAGGAAGGGTTATTGTCAAGCTTACGGGTTTGCATAATTCTAGACTGTCTGAAAGAGAGGGAACGAATTGTCTGCAAAATTAATGCATTATTGAAGTATTTAGGCCTAGAAATTGCATATAAGGAAGAGGGGGGTGAAATAAAAAAAAATGTTTATTTACATTCTAGACAAAAAATCTTGTTTTAAGCTATGTATTGCATCTAAATGGTAAAAACAATAAGTGTCGCTCCGATTAATAGGATCATATGCATGCCTAGGCTACAGATAGATTATTCTCTAGCATTTTTTCCCCTTTAGTGTTTGGATTATTTTCCATTTTTTTAAATTCCTGTGAATAAAGAAACGATAGCGTGTTATTTCCAGGCCTATTTTTGTGCTTTCTTGAAAAGGAGAGGACTTATTTTAGACAATGTTGAATATTGATTGCTTCTGTTTTTCTTCTCTAGAAGGGAGGGTGCTAATTTTTCTTCTGTAACAGGGATTTAATATTTCATACTAAATTTTCTCTTCTTTTCAGAATTTCCCAGCCCTCGCTCCTCCCAACAAACGGGCAAGAGTGGTTGATGCAACCCCTGTGCAGAGGTTGGATATAGCTAACCCACCCAGGTTTACAGCCAAAGCTCCCAACCATTGAGCTGCAACGCTGCCTCGTCAAGTTACAGCCCCGGCTGCACAAAACCGCTACGTTGCCGAACATTATGCAACGCTGCCAGCCCAAGCTAGCAGCCATCAAGCTGCAACGCTATCCCCCTATGATTCACGCTATCGAGTTGCCATGGTGTTCGGTCAACATACCACCCCGGCTGAACAAAAACGCTACGTTGCCGAACATTATGCAACGCTGCCAGCCCAACCTAGCAGCCATAAAGCTGCAACGCTGTCTCCCCAAGATCCGTGCCATCGAGTTACCATGGTGTCTGGTCAACTTGCCGCCCCGGCTATACAAAGCCGTAACATCACTCGAATGACTGTGCAGCCAGGACCATCCGGCACTCAAGTGCAGCAGTCATAACCATTCTCTCTTTTTCATAGGGCAATAGCTTCCAGTGAGCTAAATATACTCTTAATATTTTTCTAGGTTCACATACCACCTACACCTGGTACCTACAACCTGTACGAGGACATTGAATTATTTATGAAGATCCAAGAGGTCCCGGAGAATAGTGAACGCGAGGGGGGTTCAAGTACAGGGGCGATTCTGGCTAGTGTAGAGTTCCCCAACATTGCTTTAGACATTGTTTTGTTAGGGATCTCGGCCTCAGTAATGAATTTTTGGACAATTTATTACATCAATTACCAGCTAACGAGGTTGAGAGGGTGCTAGAAGATGCAGTACCAACCTCTCCCATTGATATGGAACAAAGTGGAGCTGGCTCTCCCCCAGTGTTACCAGTGTTGTATCTCGCAGATACCGCTTTGCGCAATATTCACGTCTGTAAGGCCGAGTTTCGTGACCCATTTAATTCCCTTTCATGTGGTAGTATTCAAACGGACCCTATAAAAACCACACACCTCTACGTCAACATAATTTGGGCACTTGTCGAAAAACATTTATGGGAGGCGGGAAGGTGGGATTCTTTAAAAGCATCCATCGCGTTTAAATTTTTTTCAAATGCAAATTCAGGGGTTTTGTGCGACCACCATATTCAAATACACCCAGACTTGCATAATTTGGAGGCCGTTTTTTTGGATTGGGTGGGTGAAATTTTTGATAGGATGAAGGGGTATAATGAGAATGGGAGTGGGCTATCTGTGTTATTTTTAGGAAAATTAGCATTAAATACAACTAAATTTAAAAGGGAATTTTCATTAAGGGGTGCGAGGGGGAGTTTCAAAAATTTAAAAGTAATTTAAAAGCTACTAAATGTGCACAACGCTTTCGTTTCGAGACGGGATGGGAGCGTTTCAAATATTCCGTCCTTGTGGTGGGTCATAAGCCCATGAAGATGGATAGTATTAGTAAGACGGACTTAGACGATTGGACAGTAAATGGGAAAGAGGGTTCTTATTTTCCAAAAGCACATTTTACTTGTTTAAGAGGGCAATATCCAGTTACGCTTAAAGGGATGGACATTTTTGAAAAGGCCAATGAACATTTAAAAGTTGGGGTAACAGTTTTACAGTTTGACAAAGAATTTGAAGATGGGGAACTAAGTGATAAAAAGGGGTAGTTTATTCCGTAAGGGATAAATCCATTGAATCAGTGAAACACTGGGTATGGCTTCTCTACGAGCCTGCCAAAGATTCTGAATCAATTGGTCATTTCTTTCCTATTCCTAATATTAGCAGGGTAATAAGTGAGGGTAAAAAGCAAAGTTCACGTCATTACTGCCCAGTGTGTCTCTCTAGGTTCTATAATGAATTAAAATTAAAGATACATTTGAGACACTGCAAGCGTCATGGGTACCAGTCTTTGGAAACAGTTTCTGGGGAAAATGCCACCTTGCGGTTCAAAAGCTTTCAGAACACACTGTTGA
Organism: Artemia sinica; assembly: GCA_027921565.1. NCBI lineage: Eukaryota > Metazoa > Arthropoda > Branchiopoda > Anostraca > Artemiidae > Artemia > Artemia sinica. The sequence continues at coordinate 66,098,969 of CM051259.1, forward strand.
AGAGCAACAAGGTGACATTAGACATTGAAGCTGCTCTTTTGGATGTGTTGGATCCGTCAAATTCGAATCATGTGAAAAGACATGAAGCCATTGCGATCTCTTTTGCGCACACGCAGAGAGATTCAAGTAATACCATGCAATTGGTAGATTTTTGTGAGACATTGGGTGGAAAAGATTGTGTTGGAACAGGTATGGTTGTTCTCACTAAAACAACAAATGAGGCAATTTAAGGACTGCGTCATACACACTATCCAATGAATCTATCACCAGAAGAAGAGTTGGCTATTAAAAATCAAAATATTTGTTGGGTTTGCAAGGAAAAAAATAATGCGGGGGATGCGAAAACCCGTGATCATGATCATTTATACCAAGAGATTTCATCAAGGGGGAGTAACCTTCGGGGAGTTGCACATAAATCGTGGAATTTAAATGTTAAGCAACAAAACTTTTTACCGGTTTACATACACATTTCCAACAATGATTTGAAATTCATATTACCAGCGATGGCACAACTGTAGACAGGTGAAGTTGTAGATGGCGCATGGGTAGATGGTTCTTTTTCATATAGCATCATACCAAAATCATCTGAAAAGTTGCTAGTCTTAGAATTTAAATGGCAAACAATTGATAATGGTAATACTTGTTGGAATAAAATCTCTTTCCTTGATTCCTTTAGTTTCTTCCCCAAATCCCTAAGTCAACCACAGAAAAGTGACGATTTTAATAGTTTCCCCCTCCTCAAATAGCACTTTCCAGATGAGGAACTGTAGGATTTGTTAACATATAAGGGCATATACCTGTACGAGTACTACAGCTCCGCCTCGAAGCTAAGTGAGGAAAAATTTCCCACCCATCACAGAGTTTTATGATTCACTTCATGATCGTCAATGCACCACTGCTGATTATGAATTAACCAAGAAGGTTTGGGCAGAGGAAGGGTGTAAAAATGGGTGGGATTATTGTAAAATGTACCTGGCAAGTTATGTATTGACGTTGTTGGATATTGTCTGTAAAAACACGGACAAAATTCATGAAGAGTTTGGGTTAGATTTGGGATATTATTTTCCACTCCTCATTTGGTGATGGATTTAATTCTTAAAATCAGTGGAGCAGAAATAGGTCAGATCGCCGACGTGGATCAGCACCTTTTTGTAGAAAGATTAATGCAGGGATCAATTACCATTGGCTTGACAATCCTTCTGCTCCAGATATCCACAATATTCACACTGTTGAGGAAAATGGACCACAAGGATGGTTTTTTTCGAAATTGATGGTGAAATTCCTCTGGAACTTCGTGACTCGGTAAAAGATTTTGTTTTCCCCTGCATTAATAGACGGTGCATAGGGACTCACTGAGTCCCTACAATTTATCATTAGTAGAGAATAAACGCATGCATTATACACCTTCAAACAAAAGCTTATTGCCGACCTGGAGCCTAAACGGAATATTGTTGTACACCACGTTCTTTTGCGATGGATGCCTGCCAAAGGTTTCAGTGTCACAAGGATTCATAAAGCCCTCCAATTTGACCAAAAACCTTATATGAAGACGTTTGTTAACACTTTTGTCAACAAACGCCCTTGAGCGAAAACAAATGTCGAAAAAGAGATCTTTAAAGTCATTTTAAATTCGGCCTTTATTAAGATTGCGAGAGTATGCGATACAGGAGTCGTTGTGACGTTGTGACCGATCCAAAAGAATGTGCCCGAATCATTGCGGATCCAAAGTTCACAGCAATCACAGTCATAGACTCCATTATGGTTATTTTACATAGGAAAAAAGAATTTATATTTTTAAATAAAAACATTGCCGCTGGCAGTGTCATTTTAGTAATTTCAAAAAAAAACATGTTGGAGTTTTATTACAATGTATGAAAGCGCCAGTGGCCGAGGGAGGGTTCAAGTTCAAGTTTTTTTTATTGGGATACCGATTCTTTATTGTTAAAAGTTAAAACAGGTAATTTATTAGACGATTTGGAAAATGGAGACAACATTAGCTCTCGGATGGACTACAAAAACTGGGATGAGTCCTGCTATCCGGAGCTGGTGAAACGCCAGGCCCCAAATCAGTTATTAACATATCAAATCAGAAACGGGAATTGATTTGGTATCGCATGGTGTATTTCTCGGTCCGAAGGTGTACTGCGTGAAAACGCAAAATGAGACCACCAAAAAAGTCTGAAAAGGGGTGCCTGCATACTATGTAAAGGAAAATTTCAACATGAGTGTTTATAGGAACTGTATTCTGTACAGAACAAAATGTAGTTCCAAGAGTGTCATGGCCATTCGCTCATTAAAATACAAAAACTATACAGTTCTAGTCGAAAAAAAGGCATGTCCGCCATATCGGACAAATTCTATGTACTCGAGGGTGGTGTGAGAGTACTAACACATGGCCACTATCTGACTTCAGATCAAGTTGAATGTGTAGATTATAGAAAGCAGCTCGGTCCGGAGAAAGCTCTATAGTTGTGGGAGGGGAGAGGGGGCCGTCTTTTGGGGGAGGTGGAGGGCGTTTTTCCGTTAAAAGCTCAATACTGCCTTTTTTACATCAAGTCATTTTTCCGTCACAAGCTCAGCACTGCCTTTATTTTTTCCTAGTCATTGCACAAAGCAGTAATTTTCAAGTGTTTATTTTCATAGTGTAAAGTGTTATTTTTAAGTGCCTATTACTAGCCCATCGTGGAACCTTCCGGCCGTCATGGGTACCGTGCTCTGGCCGCTACGGGTGCCGGCCTGTCCGCTGTTAACTTTAGCCAGCCCGATCGTCGTGTTTTTTTAAAGTGTTTATTTAAAGTTGTATATATTTTAATGTGAATTAAAGAAACCAGGTATTCTATTTCCTCTTGAATATTTATTCAACAGTCTGAGGTTAGGCTTGGTTAGTTACATTTTGACACTCGAAGAGTATGTATCAATTTAAAACACCTTTCAAATCATTTCTTTGTGGGCTGTCCATGTCCGGCAAAACGACACTTTTAACAAAAATCATTCAAAGCCGGGATAAAATGTTTTTAGAGAACCCGGAAAATATCTATTATTGCTTTAGTATTTGGCAAGAATTTTATGATAAAATAAAGAAGACTGATCCAAGCATAAAATTTATACAAGGACTTGACGTGTTTACTAGTATTGCACCAAACTCCTGGTTAATTATTGACGAGGTAGCTGAATCTATTAAAGAATGGTCGCGGGAAACGTTACAACTGTTTACTTTCCTGTCCCATCACGACAAAATTTCTGTAACTATTGTTCTACACAATCTTTTTCATCAGAGCAAATGCATGGGAACACTTGCATTAAATTATACCTACTAAATTGTACCGATTCATATATAAAAATTCAGACAGACTGTGGAAGTGAATTTGTTAATCCCTATGTAAACAAAATTTCATTGAGATATAATAAAATACTCTATCATAGTCATAGTCCTATAAAAGCAGCATTGGCTGAACGTTTAATACGAACCATTCGACTTTTAATTTTGAAAAATTGTACATTGAAAAATACGGCTGCATTTATTCGTGATTTAGATAAAATCATGCAAATATACAACCAGCGTCCTTGTCGATCCTTGTTCAATACTAGCCTACAAGAAGCTCATAATACTGGCAATACACATTTGCTTAAACAATGTTCTAATGAAAAGGCAGGAAAGAAAAAATTTAATGTTGGCGATACTGTTCAAATCAATCGTACAAGAAATAATTTTGAAAAGGGAAATTACTTGTGGTCTACTGAACTTTTTAAAGTGTCTAAAATCCAAGATACAAAACCTATAACATATCGGCTTCGTGATATAAAAGATGAAGAGACTCTTGGCAGATTTCATGATTATGAATTACAAAAAGTTGGAAATAGTGGAATGTATCAAATTGAAAAGATATTAAAGATTTGTACACGTAAGGGCAAGAAACAGTTGCTAGTTTGCTGGCTAGGACACAACTCTGATTTTGATTCGTGGATACCCGCTGAATACATTCATAATGTCTTAAGGTAATTATGTAACATTCAAGTCCAATACTTCTGATCCTCTTTATGACAATTTGAATAAAACGAGTGATTTTTGGACAAAAATTTCTCCTGCCATTAAATTTGAGGGAATGTATGAAGTGGCTCTTGTAGATTGTATTCTCAAAAACAGATATGATATCCTAAGAAAGAACCGTACATATGACATAAAAGTTAGACCCTATGATTGGCCAATTGTTGACGATCAATATGTGATTTAAAATATGAATTCATTTTAACACACCTTTGCCACATTATCATATAAGGAGTTTGGGAGTATGAACAAATTGTGTCGTGCAATCAACAAAAAATTTCTGCTCGTAAAAATGGTGCCTTTCAGCTCAATTATTCAAAGGAAAAGCGGAAAATCTATATTAGTTGAGTCCATTGAAAATGAAAAGGTTATTCTCAATGAGAATCTAAGAGAAGTGCTTCGTCTTAAACATAATGTTATCAACGGTAAAAGTACGGGAAGCGCTAGTGACATGAATTGTGTCATTTCCGCAGAGCATCCACCCGCCTTCTCTTCGGACAGTTGTATATTTCTTTGTGCATCATTTGTCGAGAGATCCAGAGTTGGTAATACCAATGTCCCCCTCCTACGTGTTCTTGAACGAAAAACCTCTAATGACCATATTCATCACTACAATATAAAGCCCCTTCAATACTTTCCAGTCAACACTTCGTATTTGGAGCTCTGCCATTTAACATTAAGAAGTGAATTGGGTGATCCGCTAGCAATAACAAAAGGTTTGGCTACGATTACATGTCATTGTCGACCCATTCAGCAAAATGGCTAAAAGAACTCAGTTTTTATGTCCTGATATTGATTGCTATGTTGCTACTCTTGGACCACGGCCGTTGGTACATGGAATGGACTATTATAGGGGTCGTTCGTCAATGTCCGGGTACGGTATCGGTAGTTGGTTTGCTAAGTTTTTCGCTCTGCACTACCCTTGGCAAGAATATATTTTTCACCGGTTGCAGCGGATTTTGTATCCTCTACATTACGTGATTGGGGCTCTGAAAAAGATATTCAAGAAAGTGCCTCACAAAATCTCAGGTCGAGCGCACAATCCCTCTGTAAGAGATTGAAACAGACGGAAAAAGGTTTTAAAAGGAGGAGAAAGGCCTCATTACTCATCGGTCTCAAGTCAGTCGGGAAGCGTAAAGCATTAAAGAAAATAAAAATATCCAAAAAGGATTTCTTTTCCTCGAAAATGACATATCTACCGCATAAAGATTCTCAAGCTTCAGTCACCTTATCTCTAAATCTTTTAAATGCGCAAAATGTAGATGTCAGTGTAAAACATGGATACTATGAACAATTTTACCCGCAACAACCGCTCTCTGCAAATGTCCATTTTCAAATTTATTCTAATGAAGACTACTTTATCGATTTGTATTCGACATTTATAGATTTATATGTCATTGTTAAAAAGTCAAACAATGAAAAACCAAGTGCCACCGAGGGGCTATCCTACGAAAATTGTATACTACATTATTTATTTCGACAAATAAGCGTCTGCATAAATGGAACATTGTTGAGCACGAGCAATAATCTTTCAAATTATGCGAGTTATATACAATTCATGTTGATGAAACCTATGTCCTATAAGCAGTTGAGAGGTATGACTATTGGATATGAATATAAAACAAATACTGATACTTATACTACCTATATTCTTAGAGAGGCGAAAACTAAAGATTTACATTTAGTTGGGAAACTAAGTCATGAGATATTTAATGTACCTCAATGTCTGCCTCCTAATGTAAAAATAGAAATAAAACTACAACTCGTGCCGTCCAACTATATTATGTGAAAAGTTCTGGACGATGCACCCGATGTAAGAGTCTCTCTCGCATCGGCAATACTTCATGTACGAAAACAACAAATTATGAGTTCTGTGGCTTTGGCAATTGAAAAATTAAGAGCCTCTGGAAATAATATCAAATTGCTCGTGCCTCATACAACCACGAGTCAGAGTCATATTGCTAAAGGTACGCGTACCTCTACCGATTCGTCATTTATCAATGGTGAAATTCCTTCAAAATTGGCATTGGCTTTTGTAAGAAGTGCTAGCGCTGTTGGATCTTGGACGGATTCCCCACATAAATTTGAATTATTTGGACTTTCATCGCTTGTATGTAAAGTAAATGGAATCCCGCTCTACAATTTATCCTTTTATAAATCCTACAGGACCCTTAATAAACTGACAGTGCAATCCCTAGATCGAGATTCTCAATTATTCAAAAATCGTATTAGTGAGGAAGTTTTTGTGAAAATGCATGACATTATTGTATTAGGTTTGTCTGATACTCAAGATATGAGTATTTTCTGGACGGAAAATGTTCGGATAGAGTGTACCTTTGCCAAACCATCGGAAGAATGCATTGCATTAATCTTGTTAAATCAATTCGAAACTTATTGGAAAATTACTCCTGACGGCAGTGTTTTATTAGGATTGGCGGCATGAACACGGAATAAATAATCGATGAATTTAAACTGGACCCCTACATGTCCAAATATAAATATTATTGCATACCTTCAGATTTCCTGGAGCATATTCAACATGTTGACAATACCCTAATTATTGTTAATAGCAGTCCGTCGAGTGTAAAGACGGGGCATTGGTTATGCATCTTTCAAACAAGAAGCAATATGGAATTTTTCGATCCACTTGGCTTGCCGTATACATTCTACCCACCTCATATTAAAAATTTTCTTGAGCAGAGCGGAAAATAAAAATATTCTTCTTCGTATAGGTAATCATTCGAAACGACAAGTGATAGTTGCTCGTCAGGATTCAACTTGTATTCGTCTTGACGTGCAAAGTCAGGGTCACATTTTCTACAATATAGGGTAACTTCATTTTTATTAAATCTCTTTGTAAAGTCAATAATACTACTCTGATTCATATGATGAAATTCACGTGTTTCAATATGCTTATTTGAAGCAATGTCACATACAAAATTCTCATATGAAGAATCACTTTCTGTAACAGCCAAATGAAGGTCTGTAGGTTTATAATCAAAGTAGCCAGTATCTTCACATTGATGTTGTAAAAACCAGACTCTTTTATTATTCCAGCAATTGAAGCGTAGACCAGGTTCTTCTTCCCAAAATAATTTAAAGCCACGACAATACTAGTCTCTTAAAAAAAACTGAACTCACGTTTAGGGTTTTTCGCAATCAGGCCAGGATAAGTATTTTTCCATTGATCGCATTTATCATAGTGACAATTGAAGCATAAGAATCCTCTATTATGAGAGTCACAAATCTCTTCAAGGCAAGAATTACAGTCTTTAATTTGCACTGCATATCCTCCATGCAATTTACATGGATGGCATAATTTACACTTTTCATTATAGTCATCAGCAAAAGAACAATTCTCACAGGATGACCAGCTGCCCAAACTATACAAGCATAATGGGCATGTGTAAAACATTTTTCGATGTTGCCTGCTCCACTTCCAAAAACAAACTGAATCTCAAACAATATCTCCTAAGAAAATTACAAAATGGTCGTCTATTTAGTGGTTAAGAGCAAAATCACAATATCATTTTGTTCTGTCTCGATCAATTTATCTATAAATAAAGCTTTGGGGCCATGACGACGATAGTCCAAAGAAGGGGAATCGGTTCCCATTATATAGTTAAGCATTTATCCTGAAAATATCTTTCTTTGAAGAGATAACTCCAGAAAGTCAGCATCTACAACTAACCGCTTTTTCAATTCTACTAGATTACGCATGATTTTTTGTTTCTCAAATCATCACTCTGACTGTCAAATACAGACTGTTTTCTATAAATTGTTCTCTTCAATATATTTCGCCTGCGCATTTATTCCATCTCATAGTCTCTGTATATGCGCTATATTCACCTTAGCCGCGAAACACAATTGTTCTTCCGACTTGAATTTGCTAAATGTTATAACATAGCCATTATGCATCGTCTCCCATTCTATGGTTAGTCGAGAGCCCCTTCTAATTTCTGCCGTCACCTTAGCCACTCTAGGTCCCGTTTCATCAACACTTTAAATATTCAATAATGTATAAGCATCCATATTGACTTTTCCACTTCCAGAAAGAAACTGATCCTTGATCAATAGTTTCAACCATCCGGGAACGTGTCTAGACAAGATTTGGCATAGTAAAAAAACATGCGCTAGAAATCTAGCCTAGTAACACAATTTTGCCTAGTAACAGGGAAGAGGATATGTCCTTGAAATCTTGGCTGGACATGCCGAATCTTGCCCGGACATGCCTAATCTTGTCTGGACATGCCGAATCTTTCCTGGAGATGTATAATCTTGCCCCGCATATGCCTAATCTTGCCTGGGCGGGAATTTCGCCTAGAAACAGAGAAAAGGGGGTGCTACCTGATTTTTGAACTCTTGCCTAGGGCAGGAATGTTGAGAGGTGTTACGTCAGAGGGCATGTCGCAGGAAAGCAAAGGGGTGTGTACCGTTACGTCAGAGGGCTTGTCACAGAGATTCACTTGACCTAACCCAACCTAATCCAAAAGGGAATTGAACTCTTGCCAAAGATAGGAGGACATTGAGCTTTTGCCAAGGATGGAAATCTTGCCAGCTGGGGACAGGTGTGAGGGGATGAGAGCTTCACATGTTAATTTCCCTATGTTAATTCCTTTATATGTGTCATAGAATCAATGGAGGGGTTACTACTTATGTGGACTCTTCTAATTGTTTTAAATCCTTTATTTAGAAGACGAATTAAGGAAATTGAGGCGTGGTCCCTTCTTATCGTTTTATACACGAAGTAAGACAAGGCAGAATCTACTCTATGTAATTTATATGAAGAGAATCCAAATATACATAATCGATATTATCTTTATTACACCAATCAAAATGAACCTTTAAGGGAGTTTTTAATACTCTATTTTAGTTTTATCAGGTTTTGTCGGTGCTCTGGCAATTTCTAATCTATGTATCAAATTTTGTAGGGTGACACTTGCTGCTGGATATGTAATCGATGTGAGCCATGGGAGTATGTTTACGATGAGTTTACTTGCATAGACTGTGGCTTAGGTATGTGGCCATACGACGATAAAACAGATTGTTACGAATTGGAACACCAGTATATGAGATGGGATTCAAGTTTTGCAGTAGCTCCTATTTGTGTTTCATGTTTTGGGATTTTTCTCACACTTTCAGTAATTACCATTTTTGTCCGAAATCTAGAGACCCCAATTGTTAAGGTAAGCATTTTTAAAGGATTGCGTGTTTCGCATATACTAATTAGGACGTCGTGCTTTCGTGTTCTTCTCTCACTTTCAGCAATGGTCGTTTTTGTTCAGAACTTAAGCCCCGCCCGTCATAATCCAGAACACACTCGAGATGTGAAGTTAGGTTAATCATAATGAAATATACCAAAATATGATGAAAATATACCAAGCACAAAATTACTTTATTAAGAAAATTATGGGAAATCCAACTTAGAATTACGTAAAGTAGATTATACAGAGTTATGTACTAGAACTTAGAATTATGAAAAAATACCCGGAACACAAAGATTCATGAGATTCATCTAAGTTCTTGGTGACTATTTGTTGTTATTTTTGCTTTAATTCAGTTGAATTAAAGGAAGAGTTTCTTGCTCTTCCCGAAGTTCACGATGCCACTGTAAGTAGTTTGAAGACGCTTATTTATACTGTACTCAAAGACCAATGCATTACTTACTCAAATATAATTGGTTTTGCAAGTGTAATGCTGCAAGTATAATTGCAAGTGTAATTGCAAGTGTCAACATTGCAAGTATAATTGGTTGTGTTTGTCATTCTTTCTCGCTCTGGTCTTCTGCCGCCTGCAAAAACTTCTATCTGACATTGTGCAATTCATTCATGACATCTATAATTACAATTCAGGAAGGGCAAAGCGACAAGCTGAGCTGAATGAATTTCGGCATTTTTTACAAGTCGCAGAGCGTCAACTGCTCTATCCATCCGCAGCGAGAAGGTTGTAATACAAGCAGTCAGATAGGAAAATTACCATTGGATTTCTAGAGGAGCCCTCTGACGTCCCACAACACACCTATCTCTAGTTGGAAAGAGTTCAATGTCCTTGGCAAGAGTTCAAAGGTCAGGTGTTTATTCCTTAAAACACCCCTTTGTTTTTCTGAAACACGCCCTCCCCAGTTTCTGCAACATGACCTCCCTTTTCCAATGAATTTCTATCGGAGCCCTCTGACTTCACGTGATACACCTGTTTCTAGGCGACATTCCCGCCCTCGGCAAGAGTTCAAAGGTCAGGTGACACACCCCTTTGTTTTTTCTATGACAGCCCTGGCAAAATTCCAAGCGCATACCTATTTCTAGGTGAAATTCCCAGGTGTTTCATTTACTTGGAATGTGGTCCGTATAATAGAAAAGTAGTAATAATAGAGAAATTATGACATGGCAGCGCACACCCCGTTTCAAGTGTATGTTACACCAAACGACACCCTCGCCATTAAAGAGTCAGATAAGTGGAGCTACCATCCCCTCACACCTGCGAAGTGCAGTCACCTGTTCTATTAAAGGGAACACACTTGACAAGACTCCATGACACACCCCTTTGGACTCCAATGACGCCATACAACTTACCCCACTTCAAACAGACAGGTCTAATATGCTTGACACAATTTTGGGTAGCCCTACCACAGGAATCCATGGGGGAATCCCGCTTGTTACCCACACTTTATGTAATGATTGGGCTTCATCACTGCCTGATAATACCATTTTGATATTTTTCACCGAAAAGCAGTTCTTTTTTCGGCGTTTCATTTTTCGCTCAAAACACCATTCATTTTTTCTAGAGTTCTTGACCCCGCCAGGACTCGAAAGGTCATTCCCTCCCAATGGTACAGCGCCCCAAGGAGCTCGTCCATGAAACTTTTGCCAATATTTTGTATCTAGAACCATATTCTAAAAATAAACTATAGCACGACCCCTGAAATTCTCCATTTTTTGGCAGTCATTAGAACGGCGTGTTTACTGCCAAATTTGATATACTCCGGGGGGTATTTGCTTTCAAGATATTATTGAAGGGGAAATGCGTGTCTTACTTATCCCAAACAATAAATCTTAAAAACACAGACAATGAAAATAAAAACAAATTGAAGAGCAATAAAACATAAAAAAGACAGCTAAAAAACATGTCAAAAAATAAAAGATGAAAATGTCATACTATCATATACGCAAAAAAGAACCATCTATTATAGAAAACCAGGGCTCTTAGTCTGCAACCCCCCCCCAGAGACTAGGTGACAAGGGGGGGTGATATTAGATGCAACTTAAACCATATTAAGAGCTTTTAAGGAAATACCCCTTTTTGATTAAGATAAATTTATGAATATTAAAAAATATCCTAACAATAGCTTCCACCTCCTGACTTTTCTTTAAGCTCCAGAGTATATTAATCAATGACAATGCATACCGCATTGGTAAATTATGGATGATATTAGACACCCCCCCACGACATCGCTACATCTCCCCTAGAAATCTTTCAGGCATTTCCTAATACAAATTATGGTTCAAAACCCCGTGATTCAGCCAAAGCTAATCCTAATGCCCAACAAAATACTCCATACTACCAGAGCGTTTCACCCGAGTGACACTTCCCCCCCCCCTCCCCCATCCCCTGGGTGACCTAAAATTAGTGAGATTTCCAATTTTTTGCCAGTTGTTATAACGGCGTGTTTACTGGCATATTTGCTACACTCCGGAGGTTTGGGGGGGGGGGGGGGTATTTGCATTCAAGATATTAATAAAGGATAAATGTGTGTCTTACTCGTTCCAAACAATAAATCTTAAAAACACAGACAATTAATATAAAAACAAATTAACAAGCAATAAAACATAGAAAAAAACATGACAAAAAGTAAAAGATGAAAATGTCATATTATCATATACGCAAAAAAGAACCATCTATTATAGAAAACCGGAGCTTCTAGCCTGCAAGCCCAGAGGGCAGGGGAGGGAGAGTGATATTAGATGGAATTTAAGACATATTAAGAGCTTTTAAGGAAATACCCCTTTTTTATTAAGATAAATTCATGGTTATTTCACATTATCCTAACAATGTTTTCCAGCTCGCACCTAGTAGCCCTCATTTTCAGAGGATGCATTTATAATAGATGTATTTTTTAGGCGTCATTGTACCTTTAAAATGATAAAGAATAACATGCTTCCTTACAATGATGATGGAAGGTGTTGTAGGGATTCTAGAGAGTACTTATAGTGTAGTTCTGTGGGTTGAATTGCTTGTGAAAACCCGAATGAATGAGTTGAAAATAAAATTTTTAACGAGAAATGACTTAAAAGTGTTTTGGAGCTCAGCAGATACAAATACCTTTTAAAATTCAAACTCAAAACAACCAGAAATTGCTATTAAAGAATAAATGAAACCCAAAACGAACAGAAATTTAATAAACAATTATAGCAAAAACACACAACAAGTAATAATATAAATGAATAAATAGATCTTAAAGCGAGTAATGCTTAGATTGAATATGAATATCAAGCTTAAAACGAAAAAAACAATATTTTTCTATTGAAGCATAACTGAAACTTAAAACGAACAGAAATTAAATAAACAAACAATGCAAACAAACATACAATAAATATTAATGTAAATTAATAAATAAATCTTAAAACGAGTAAAACCTAAATTGAATATGCAAATCAAGCTTGAAACGACAAAAAAATCACCACAAACAAGAGTTTGGGTATGACCTCCTTCTCTCACTGTAAAAGTCTGAAACCTACTACGTCATTGGCGCTTTACTGAAAACCAATTTTACGACAAATATTTTCTTTTGTACTTCCTATTGAAAATAAACATTAAAATTATAGTAACATTTGGAACAGATGATCTTTCAGCAATTAATATCATTATGCATCAAATATTCAGTTTAATTTATTAGCTCTTCTTAAAGTTGTTAAAGACGAATATAGTTTCCCTACAAACAAGTGTTTGGATACTGCCTCCTTTCCTAACTGTAAATAAAAACCAAAAGTCTACTGCGTCATTGGTGCTTAACTGACAACGGATTATATTACAAATATTTTGTTTTCCAGTTCTTACAGTATTGAAAATAAAAATACAATTACAGTGAAATAAATTCTTGAACTGAGGGATCTTTCAACAATTAATATCATTATACATTAAATATTCAATTTGATGTTGTTTATACTTTCCAAGACTGTTCAAGACGCATATAGTTTTCAGTAAACCACCAGTGACGCAGTAGGTTTTAGACTTTTACAGTGAGAGAAGGAGGTCATACCCAAACTCTTTTTTTGTGGTAATTTTTGTTTTTTTCAAGCTTTATTTGCATATTCAATTTAAGTTTCACTCGTTTTAAGATTTATTTATTAGTTTATATTAATATCTTTATTATATTTGTTTACATTGATTGTTTATTTAATTTCTGTTCGTTTTAAGTTTCATTTATGCTTCAATAGGAAAATTTTTTTTGCGTTTTAAGCTTGATATTCATATTCAATCTAAGCATTACTTGCTTTAAGATCTATTTATTAATTTATATTATTACTTGTTGTATGTTTTTGCTATGAATATTTATTTAATATCGGTTCGTTTTGGGTTTCATTTATTCTTTAATGGTAATTTCTGGTCGTTTTGAATTTTAAAAGATATTTGTATCTGCTGAGCTTAAGTTTAAAATGGCATTTACTTTTCTTTGAAAAACTTATTTTTCGGAAAGTTTTTTTTTTAATTAATTTTTGTTTGTTTTTGCTTGCAAAAAATTTCAAATTTTTAAAAATTTTTTATTTCAGAATCAAACTTAAAAAAAATTAAATATTCATCAAAGTAACAAAACTGATATCAAAGTAACAATATCAAAGTGAAAAAAACGGGTTTGTGTTAATCTCAGAGTTTTTATTATCTGATGTTTGAACTATTTTTAACAAAATTGCTATCTCAGAATTTTTATCGGATGGGTTTGGGGAAAAGGGGCGTAGGGGGATTAGATTAAGCTTTGGTCTCTTTTGAATCTTTAAAAATGAACTAGAGCTTCCTATTTTCAATCAAATGAGCCCTCTCTGAAGTTTATACGAGTATCACTTCTATAAGAACCATATATATCCCCAGAGTATAACTTACAATACTTATCCCTGAGCCCTGGGGGGGTGTGTCGACCCTGGAGTTTTAATGTCTGATGGTTGAGCTATTTTTAACAAAATGGTCACCTGAAATTTTTATCGGATGGGTTTATCCATCCGATAAACTCAATAGGTGGGAGGGGCTAGTTGCCCTCTGATCTTTTTTCACTCTGAGAAAATGAACTACAACTTTTAATTTCCATTCAAATGAACCCTCTCTGAAGTTTATACGAGCATACCTTCCTTAAGAACCATATATGCCCCCAGGGCAATACTTACAACGCCTGCCCCGGCCCAGGGGGGGGGAGTTTCGACACAGGAGTTTTTTCTTATCTGATCTTTGAACTATTTTTAACACAATGACCATACGTAAAGGGGTTTTTGTTATATGATCTTTGAAATATTTTTAACAAAATAGCTACCTTAAAATTTTTATCAGACGTATTTGGGGGAAAAGGACTTGGTGTGGGGGGGGGTAGTTGCTTTCTGATCCCTTTTGACTCTTAAAAGGGCACTAGAACTCTCAATTTCCAATCGAATGAGCCCCTTTTGAAGTTTATACGACGACCTCTTGTATATGAAGTGCCTCTGGGAAAAAAAAGTGGAGTGTGGGGGGAGGCTAGCTACCCTCCAATCTTTTTTTATTCTTAAAAAGTGAATTAAAACTATAAATTTCCGATCAAATGAGCCCTCTTGGCATTTTTTACGAGCATCCCTACCATAACAACCATATATGCCCCCAGGGCATAACTTACAACACCTACCCCCGGACCCTGGGGGCTGTGTCGACACCAGAGTTTTTGTTATCAGAACTTTGAACTATTTTTAACAAAATGTCTATCTCAAAATTTATATCCGATGTATTTAGGGCGTGGAGGAGGGGGGGGGGGGGCTAGTTGCCCTCCCATCTCTTTTGACTCATAAAAAGTGAACACGAACTTTCAATTTCAAATCAAATGAGCCCTCTACGAAGTTTATACGAGCATCCCTTCCACAAGAATTATATATGCCCCTAGAGCATTACTCATAACGCCTGCCTCCAGGGCCTGGCCGGTTCCGTCCACACAGGAATTTTTCTTATCTGACCTTTGAACTATTTTTAATGAAATGGGAATCATAAAAATTTTATCGGATGGGCTTGGGGAAAAAAAGTGTGTGTGTGTGGGGGGGGGGGCTAGTTGCAGTAGAATATCTTTTGACTCTTAAAAATTGAACTAGAACTTCCACTTTCCAATCAAGTGAGCTCCCTCTGAAGTTTATACGAGCGTCCCTTTCAAAAGAACCATATACGCCCCCAGGACAAAACTTACAACGCCTATCCTTCGGGCTCTGGGGGGCTTTTTTGTTATCTAATTTTTGAGCAATTTCCAAAACACTGGCTATCTCAAAATTTGTAGCGGACGGGTTTGGGGAAAAAAGAGCGCGGGGGGGGGCTGATTTAACTCTCTTGACTCTTAAAAAGCGAACTAGAACTTTCAATTTCCAATTAAATGAGCCCTCTATGAAGTTTATACGAGCATCCCTTTCATAAGAACTATACACGCCCTTAGGGCATAACTTAGAACGCCTTTCCCTGTGCCCTGGGGGGTTGTATTGACTCCGGGGTTTTTTTTATCCGACCTTTGAACTATTTTTTTTAACAAGATGTCTATCTCAAAATTTTCATCAGATGGGTTTTGAAAAAGAAGGTGTGGGGGGCTAGCCTTCCCTCGGATCTCTTTTGACTATTAAAAAGTGAGCTCGAACTTTCAATATCCAATCCAATGAGCCCTCTCTGAAGTTTAGACGAGAATCCATTTCATACGCACAATATATTCCCCAGGACATAACTTTCAACGCCTGTCCCCAGGCCCTAGGGGGTTGTGACGACACCTGAGTTTTGTTATCTGACTTTTGAGAAATTTTTAACTTAATGGATATCTCAAAACTTTTATTGGATGCATTTGGGAAAAGGGGGCGTAGGGGGGGGGGCTTGTTGCCCTCCAATCTCTTTTGACTCTAAAAAACTTAACTAGTCCAATCAAATGAGCCATCTCTGAATTTTTTACGAGCATCCCTTCAATAGGAACCATATATTCCCCCAGGGCATAACTTACAACACCTGCCCTAGGGCCCTGGGGCGCTGTGTTGACCCCTGAGTTTTCGTTATATGGTCTTTGAACTATTAAAAAAAAAAAAACAATCTCAAAGTTCTTATAGGATGGGTTTGAGGAAAAAAAGGCGTGGAGGGGGGGGGGGGGGCTTTATGCCCTCCAATCTCTTTTTACTCTTAAAAAGTGAATTAGAACTTTCAATTCCAATCAAATAATCCCTTTTTGAAATTAACACGAGCATCCCTTCCATAAGACCTATATATGCCTCCAGGGCATAGCTTACAACGCCCGCCCCCAGGCCCTGGTGGGCTGTGTCGACATCGGAATTTTTTATATGATCTTTGAACTATTTTTAACAAATTAGCTATCTTAAAACCTTGATTGGATACATTTGGGGGGTGTGGGCGGGGGGGGGGGGTTGGGGGGGAAGCTGGTTACCCTCGTATATCTTTTGACGCTTAAAAAGTGAACTAGAACTTTCAGTTTCCAATCAAATGAGCCCTCTGAAGTTTATACGAACATTCCTTCCATAAGAACCATATATGCTTCCAGGGCATAACTTATAACCCTTGCCCCTGAAGACTGTGGGGGGAATGTCCTTCTCAAACATATAATTTCCAGAAATTTCAGCTACGTTGAACAGAATGCTTACAGCAAATTTTGATTGGATGTGCTTGGAGAAATTGTGGGCGTGGAAGGGGTGTCAGTTGCCTTAAAATCACTTTCGACTATTAAAAAGGGAACTAGCCATTTAAATTTTCAACCGAATGAGCCCTTTCTGAAGTTTCTAAAACAACTTTGTCAATACAAAACCTTATATGCCCCCAGGGCATAACTTACAAACCTTACCCTGAGGGCTGTGGGCGAATTGTCATCTTCCAAGACCTAATTTCCAGAACTTAAAACTACGTTTAATAAAATGGCCGTCTCAAATTTTAATTGGATGTGTTTGGGGAAAAGGTGGTCGTGAGAGGGGGGTTAGTTACCCTCAAATCACTTTCGACCATTAAAAAGGCCACTAGCCCTTTGAATTTCCAATCAAATGAGTCTTTTTTGAAGTTTCTACGACAACGCCTTCTATAAAAACCTTATATGCCCCCAGGGTATAGCTTAAAACCCTTGCCTTCAGGGCTGTGGGGGAGTTTTGTCCTCAAAAAATATTTTCTATCTGGAAATCAACTACACTAAAAAAATGGCTATCTCAATATTTTGATTGGATGTATTTGGGGGAATGATGGGCGTGGAGGGTGGGCTAGTTGCCCTCCAATCACTATCGACTATTAAAAAGGGCACTAGCCCTTTGAATTTCCAAATGATTGAGCCTTTTTTGAAGTTTCTACGACAATGCCTTCTATAAAAACCTTACATGCCCCCAGGGCATAACCTCAAACCCTTGCCCCGAGGGTTGTTGGGGAGTGTCCTCCTCAAAAACATATTTTGTATCTGGAAATCAATTACAGTGATCAAAATGGGTATCTCGAAATTTCGATTGGAAGTTTTTGGGGAAATGATGGGCGTAGGGGGGCTAGTTGCCTTCCATTCACTTTCGACTATTAAAAAGGGCACTAGCCCTTTGAATTTCCAATTGAATGAGCCTCTTTTGAAGTTTCTATGACCACACCTTCCATAAAAACCTTATATGCCCCCAGGGCATAACTTAAAACTCTTGTCCTGAGGGTTGTGGGGGAGTGTCCTCCTCAAAAACATATTTTCTATCTGGAAATCGACTATGCTAAACAAAATGGCTATCTCAAAATTTTGATTGGATGTGTTTGGGAATGATGGGTGTTGGGGGGACTATTTGGCCTCCAATCACATTCGACTATTAAAAAGGGCAGTAGAACTCTCGATTTTCAATCTAATGAGCCGCCTTTGAAGTTTCTACGACGACCTCTTCCATATGAAGTGCCTCTGGGAAAAAAATAATAAATAATAAAACATTGGAGGCGTATGGCCTTTACTATAGGCAACGCTATAGCGTTGCCTCTGATATGATAATATGACATTTTCATCTTTTATTTTTTGATATGTTTTTAGCTCTCTTTTTATGTTTTATTGCTCATCAATTTGCTTTTATTTTCATTGTCTGTGTTTTTAAGATTTATTGTTTGGGACGAGTAAGACACGTATTTCCCCTTTATTAATATCTTGAAAGCAAATACCCCACGGAGTGTATCAAGTTTGGTAGTAAACACGCCGTTCTAACGACTGCCAAAAAATGGGGAATCTCAGCTGTCGTGCAATAGTTTATTTTTAGAATATGGTTTAAGATACAAAATATTGGCAAAGTTTTCACTGACAAGTTGCTTTGGGTCCTGTACCATTGGAAGGGAATGACCTTTTGAGGCGTGGCGGGGTCAAGAACTTTGGAAAAAAATGAATGGTGTCTTGAGCAAAAATGAAACGGCGAAAAAGAAAGGCTTTTCGGTGAAAAATGTCAAAATGGTATTATCTGGCAGTGATGGAGCGCAATCTTTACATAAAGTTTGTATTGCCATTAAGCTAATGAAAAAAAATGCTTTGGGGGTTTTGGGTATCGTTACGTTACAAGCGGGGATTCCCCCGTGGGTTCCTGTGGTAAGGTTACGCAAAATTGCGTCAAGCATATTAGACCTGACTGTTTGAAATGGAGTAAGTTGTATGACGTCATTGGAGTCCAAAAGGGTGTGTCATGGAGTCTTGCCAAGTGTGTTCCCCTTAATATAACAGGTGAATGCACTGTCTAGATGCGAGGGGTTGGTAGCTCCACTTATCTGACTCTTTAATGACGAGGGTGTGTCGCTTGGTGTAACATACGCTTGAAACGGGGGTGTGCGCTGCGATATCATAATTTCCCTATTAGTACTACTTTTCTATTATACGGACCGCATTCAAAGTAAATGAAACACCTGGGAATTTCACCTAGAAATAGGCTATGCGCTTGGAATTTTGCCAGGGCTGTCATAGAAAAACAAAGGGGGTGTGTCACCTGAAGTTTTGAACTCTTACCAAGGGCGGGAATGTCGCCCAGAAACAGCTGTGTCGCGTGACGTCAGAGGGCTCCGCTAGAAATCCAATGTTAATTTTCCTATCTGACCGCTTGTATTCCGGGGGACCGCTTGTATTCCGGAATACTGACCGCTTGTATTCCGGGATACTGACTGCTTGAATAGATTGACCTCCACTACAGTTAAAAATAACAAAGCCGCCACTCCTCAATAGACTCAATCCGAAAACTGTTTTTGACTTTATGCATGTCAGAAGAGCGATTTCTGATACCGTTGTAAGGAAAGCAAGAAATGGAGAGAGTAAACTCCCAACTTAACCTTGTCCCCAAATTGATCATGTTTGCTTTGCTGTGTGAGTATCTAATATGTTGTATCTTATATCAGGATAAAAATTAATTTTTAATCAAGTCCAAAACCAATAGCTCTTTGAGTTGTTTTTCTGGATTTTACTAAATTAAAATGCAATCTTCACTTGTCTTTTTCTTCAAAGTATCCTAATTTACATCAAAATCAGCGACAAATTAAAAACAAACTAAGGCGCACCTTGCCAAAACTTGAACAAATGCTCCCTGTGCATAATATGCACCTGATTTGTTTCATTCCTCCACATTCTTGGGAATTTTCGTTTTGAAAAAGGTATGATGAAGATCAAGTTAATAGTTTATTTTTATTTTACTTGTGTGAGAACAAAGTTTTATTCAAAATTGCTCGATAAAAAAAGCCAAATTGCACTCGAATCAACTCGATTTTTGTTAATACATGGCTATTTACGCTGCAAAAGCAAAAAAGTTTCCAATTAGGTACAAGTTAAAATCTGTTTCCGGGAGGGACCCAAATCCTTCAAATTCCTTATTCGGTGAGAAGTATCAGAAAATTATTGGAAAAAAACATGAGATTTCGCGGGAGCTGGGCCCGGAGGCGCCCTCCCTGCGTATGTCGGTGTTTTCAATTTATTAAAACTTAGAAAGAGGGCTGCCAAACTTTCAAATTAAGATACAAAAAAGTCATCTCTAAAATTTGGAGAGGGATTTGGGATATATATATATATATATATATATATATATATATATATATATATATATATATATATATATATATATATATATATATATATATATGTATATAAGTTTGGCTCAGAACTCCTATGCCTTCCCAAGGCCAAAACATAATTTGCACTCTACTGAAAAAAATATAAATGTTTTTACTTTTATAACTTTAATATATCAAATAATATTAACATTTTGATTACTAAATATCAGTATATATATATTAAACTGACAATGCACATTCATTTGTTGTTTTTTTTTTTTCAGTAAAGTGCAAATTATGTTCTGGCCTTGGGAAGGCATAGGGGTTTTGAGCCCAACTTATGTTAATTTCTGCTCGTTTTGAGTTTGACTCGGTTATTTATTGTAATTTCTGTTCGTTTTGGGTTTCATTTATTTATCGATGCTGATTTGTGGTAGTTTCATGCTTGGTAGATTATTTGAATTTATTTTTGCTCATTTTTTGTTTAATGGAGTTCTTTACTTTTCTTTGAAAAACTTGTTTTGTGGAAAAAATTTTTTCAAATTAATTTCTGTCCGTTTCATATTGACGTAGTCTTTTCAGAGAAAAAGAAAATAATACTTTAAATCTTTCATTTTCTTAAGACTTTATAGTTTGGCCTGCTATTTGTATGCTGGAGAAAAATTTTAGTTTCACACCTCCTCTAGTTGACCTGAAATAGAAAACTTGATACCATTCGCAAAAAAATCTGTTTACTCTCTTTGATAGCTTGGATACACTTACGGTATTTTGATTTGATTAAATTTTAAGAGCAGAAGTAGCCCCGAAAGTTTGAACATAATACCCTCAGTCGTTCTTGGGATACTGCTGAGATGCCTTATTGGGAATTAGCATTAACACAGTGCATTTTGATTTAATCTTAAGGCAACATCTAGTTTTTAAACATAAAGGTAAATGGGAGGGTGGGCATGGGAGGAGGATTAGTTTCTCTTCAATCGCTTTCGACTATTAAAAAGGGCCTCAGCCCTTTCTATTTTTAGTCGAATGAGCCCTTTTCGAAGTTCCTATGACAACTCCTTTGATACGAAGTGCCCTGGTCTAAACAACAACAACAACAACAAAAAAAATATATTATACCCACATCGATCTTTACTATAAAAATGTCAAGCCTTCTAATCACATTTGACTATTAAAAAGGTCACTAGGCCTTTCGATTTCCAATCAAATGAGCCCATTTGGAGTTTCTACGACAACACTTTCTATAAACACCTTATATGCCCTCAGGGCATAAATTACAACCCTTACTCTAAGGGCTGTGAGGGTGGTTGTCATCCTCTTAGACCTAATTTCCAGTACTTTCAACTAAGTTAAACAAAATGGCTATCTCAAGATTTTGATTGGATGCGTTCGGGTAAATGGTGGACGTGAGAGGGATGTTAGCTGCTGTCCAATCACTTTCAACTATTAAAAAAACGCTAGCCCTTTCAATTTCCATTCAAATGAACCATTTTGAAGTTTCCACGACAACACTATCAATAAAAACCTTATATTCCCCCAGGGCATAAATTAACTGGGGGGGGGGGGGGTTGTTATTCTCAAAGACCTAATTTGGAGAACTTTCTGATACATTGAACAAAATGGCTCCTGAAAATTTTGATTGTATGTATTTGGGGAAATGGTGGGCGTGAAAGGGGTGTTAGTTGCCATCAGATCATTTTCGACTATTAAAAAGGGCACAAGCCACTCCAATTTCCAGTCGAATGAGCCCTTTTCAAAGTTCACCTTGGTATGGATATGAAGTGCTCTGGTATGGAAACAAAAAAAAATAATAAATAATACATTGTGCCAACATCGTTCTTTACTTAGGCAGCGCGATTGCGCTGCCTATGATAAGAATGTTGTTGAACCACTGTTCCAAAATTCTTTTCACTCGCTATACATTAAATAGTACAACCTGAATTCAATGATCTAGTTTAGTAATATCCAAATATGGATTACAGTCTGTATTGCATAGCCATTCAAATAGCCTGAAGGGTCTTACCTCTGTATTCAGAATCAATTATGTACTTCCCGCGTCTATTGATGCTATACTATGCCCTAAAGCGTCTTACTTCTGTATTGCATAGAATTCAAAGGGCCTGAAGGGTCATGTTGCTGGAAGTAATGTAGGCTATAGATAGGCCTTAACCCAGGAGTATTGAGGTCCCCAGTACTATCTTAACAAATTTTATATATTTGTAATCTATATAAAATGCAAATTCTTTTTTAGGGTTTTTAGTTATTATCGGGATGAATCACTCTTTACTTAAGGTTCGTAACACCGAATTGTTTGATTATTCATTTTAATTTTTGTTTGTTTTTGGTTTCATGTATTCATTCAGAGTAATATCTGTTTTTCTTAAGCTAGTTTACCATATGGCTTTATTTCTGCTTGTTTTTAAATTTTATTACGGTGGTTTACTTTTCTATGAAAAATTCTTTCTAGAAGCTTCTTAACTGGCATATATTTATTATTGGAAATTTTTGTTTTCATTATTTTTTCTTCAAATATTGGAAGAGATTGTAGGTTTTGGATAAATATTGAATATTCAGTCACGATGTTCGATCAACTGTATTTTTTGCAATTATATTTTGATAATGTTTTCAATATAAATATGATCTGGCTAGAGAAGAGGTTTTTTGTTTATGTGGGTTGAAAGTTCTTGTAATTTATGTCTTTTCTTAAATTCTAAAATAAAAAACTATTTACATGTATATTAAGGTTACTTGGCAAGAGACATGCAGTCTTAAGTTTCAAGCCACCCAGAAAACAGTATATTGGCCCTTCTCAGAGCACTCTTTTCAGACAAACCAATATTTTAAAATTTTCCCCACACTGCGCTTGACTCTGGTTTGATTCCTGCAGCTATATTCTTAGATGTCCGTAAGGCTTTTGACTCTTTAACTCATGAGATTCTGCTGTATAAGCTATCACACAATGGTGTAAGAGGACAGGATCATGCTTCGTTTGATTCCTATTTGTCGGGTAGAAATGTCCATAGATTCCCTTTCCCGCTTTTCGTCTGAAGTTAAGTTTGGTGTTCCTCAAGGGTCTGTTCTTGGACCGTTTCTTTTTTTGATTTATGTTAATGACCTTATAGTTGCGGTTAAGAATCAAAAACCTACAGTTTGCTGTCTCCTATGTCATCCTGAATCTTTCAATGCTAAAAAAAATCCATCGTTTTCGCAGGATGTGGACACTCTCGTTGCTTTCGCTGATGACAGTACCATTTGTACTGTAGTAGGAACTGAGTCTGAGATGCTTCCCAAACTATTTGAACTTTTTGAGAGAGTCGTTCTTTGGTTTGATGCAAATTGCCTTGCCTTAAATGTCGCTAAGTCAAGTTTTTTAATTTTTTCCCATATTTCTCTGGCACGCCCTGAGTTAACTAATATCCAGCTTTCAAGGGGCTCTCTCAGTAGACCTAAGAAACAATATGTCTGGTTTCTCGGTATTCTCCTCGATGAAAACCTTTCATTCAAGCATCATATTGGGCTAATTAATATGAAGATCTCAAGGAGTCTTGGAGTTTTGAGGAAGCTAAAACACATTTTTCCTGGATCAGTTTTAAAAATTCTGTTCCATTACTTAGTTCAGTCCTACGTCTCCTATTGCTCTACAATATGGATATCAACTTTCTCTTCTTTTTTGAAACCACTTTCTAAGTTATATGATAAGGCAAGAAGGCTTATACAGGAAGCAAATTGTTCTACATCTAACCAAACTAGCCCATTACTTCAGTTGTTACCATCAGTTTTATATTAGAAACTCCTGAACTGTTACATATTTAGTTTCAATAGGCGGGCATAAATACCAGTCTTCAGGTGATAAACAGTCAGGGTTTCAACTTGTATCGGCTGGCATGATAAGTGAATATTTCAACATATTATGCAAATGGAAATGCTCCATCAAATTAGGTTGCTGTCAAAGATTTTGAAAGAAGAGAAGGCAATTAAAGAAGAACTTGGCCTAGTTAGTTCACAAACGTGCAGTTTTAAATACAAGAGCGCCGGGGGGCAAACGCCAAAATATCAGTGGTGGTTGGGTGACATGGAATATATCTCAGGAATTTTTTTTGGTAGGAATAAGCTTATTTTTAAATACTTTTAGAAAAGAACTCTCAAATAAAAAGAGCAACTAAATTGTCTGCAAAATGAAACAGAATACAGTGAATTTTAAACCTTAAGGGCTCCTGGCAAAAGGATCAATTTGTTTAATCAATAATATATTTAATTGTTACGTATCTAATTTTAAAAGAAAATCAAACTCAAACCAAAATTACAGAAAGATTGCTTTCGTAGAAAATAACAGTTGTAGACTTGCCTTTATACAATTTCCTACGCCTTAGAATACTTTACACAAGGAGTAGAGATACTCAAAAATCATCCTGCCTGCACAGATACCACTTTCTGATTTTACAACGGCCATCTATGAAATATACCTCTTTCATAACAGGACAATTCTTCCCCTCGAACTTAAATCCGTTATACATTCATACATTAAGAAAAAGAAAATACAATATCGAAAGAAAACAAAATTTGAACTTACTATTCAGTTGTCAAACTGACCCTCTTTCTTTTTATTATCCTATTCAACTAAAAAAAAAATGAACAAGTTCAAAAAAAAATTTCGTCATGAGAGAATCTTATCAAACAGTTTATGAAAAAAAAAACTGGATGTAAAGGGTGACTTGGACCAATATTCATCAAAACTAGAAATTTAATTCTCGTGACAATTGCTATTACCGGCAGTATTGGCTTTTCATGCTAATTCTAAATATTTAGAATTCTTTCAGTTTATTGTTACTCACCCAAAATCAAAAATCTGAGAAAATTGGCCTGATTTTTTAAAAAAGGAACCCCCTCCCCCTAAAAAAAAATCAAGCGATCTTATTGAAAAGCTCTTTATTAGGTGCATCATATCAGAAAGCCCTACCGTAGAGGTTTCAAGCTCCAATCTTCAAAATGTGGAATTTCGCATTTTTTTTTTCTTTTCCCAAAGAAACATCGTCGATACATATTTATTTGTTTTGTTTTTTCCCAGGGGAGATTGTATCAAACCAAAGGTCGAAAATAATTGGGAGGGAGCTCTCTCAAGCGTAAATTTAAAGCTCCTTTTTAAGTGACCCTACATCAGATTGGACCAGGGGAAAGTTTTGTTTTCTTGTTGTTTTAGGACACAAAACTACAACTTTACCCCACAGAGGATGAATTTGCAATCAATTTAAAATTCTGAGGAGCTAATTGATTTAATAGTATGAATAACTATGTTTTAGACTTTCCAGTTGTAAAAGAAGCAATGCCACACTGTGGCAGTACAGGATTCAACCAAGTTGATTCGCTTTATTTGTAATACAGTTAGGTTACACGATTGGCGATCTGTAATTACGGATCAGCTATAATGAGGAGGGTGAGTCATTGTATAGGTGGGGGTAGGGTAGACTCCTAAAATCGTACATTTTAATGAACAAACTGCTTATTCTTCACGAGGATTTCAGATAAATGTTGAAAGGGGTAGGAGGAGTAGGAATTAATTAAATTGTTTCGCTATATAGCAAAAATGTTACACTCCCATTTCTACCAGCACAGAGGTGGATAGCAAGGCAGTTCATCATCAGCCCCGCCAGGAAATTTCTTTGGGGTTGCAAATACTGCAAGGAACTTAGTTTTCAGCAATTTTAAATGGAGGTATTTTCTTTTTCTAGTTCTATGAAGTACTTGAATGTATTTTAACAAATCTAGGTAATGTATTTACCGATAAAAAAATCCTATTTTAGAGGATGTGATGGCTTCAGTTATGTAGAAGATCAAAATTCTCACAGAATTTCCATCCCCACAAATAATGATACTTCTGTTCTTCCAACCGAAATTATTTTGTAGTAACATTAACAAGGACTTCTTACCAAAATTACTATTCATCGCCAATTTTTTAAGTAGCCTATATTCAAATTTTATCCAAAATTGAAATTGAAAATTTAAACGTAGGACGGTACTAATACACGTACACTTATGGATTTACACATTTTTAAAACAATTAACCAGGCATTTAAGGAACAGGTACCTCAAATTATATCTTAGTTAGGCCTGGGTATGATTTGGAAAACAATCAGAAGTTAAACAAAAAAGAGCGTTTCAACCGAAAGCAAGAAACAGTTTTTAAACCTATTTGAAAAGATTATTCTTTATATGAAGCGAGTTGTCTCCTCCTTAGCTCCCTACTCTTTACTGTGAAGTTTGGCCTTTTTTCCAAATTTTAAAAAAATTTGCAGTTGGAAAGATAAGATTTTTCAAAGCACTAAAAATACCTTTGTTTAATAAGCAAGGTGTTGAGAAGGTGGCAGTAACACTTATATACAAAATATTTATATGTGCTTTAAGTTTTAAACTTGCTCCTTACTTTAGTTGAAAATCTTTTTCTATTTGTTTAATTATATTTCATGAAACTGTGAAGTTTTATGAATACAGTACTTCTGGTAACGCAGAAAAAACGATCAATAGTTCAATGATCTCTGTTTGGATTTTGTGAGTAATCAAACAGTTCACGGTAATTAACTGTAATTACGGAGCGACCCGGCTCAATAGTAACCGAAACTCTAAAAACTGAATTTTGATACCAATTGATATATCAAAAGAATTGGCTTATTATGCTGATTCCTAATATATACTTTTCATTAAGTTTAGTTTGACCCATCAAAAGCTACGAGCAGGGGCGCCAATTAGGGGGGGCAGGGGGGGCCATGCCCCCCCCCTAGACTTTGAAAATTACCTTCTGATTTATATTTCACAGCTATTTTCTATTTTAGCTATGTGCTATATTAAACCAGCAACTGGTCCAACAAATAGGACCAACAAACTGGTGCCCTAGTTATATAATCTTGTTTTGAAATGTCTAAGAGCGAGCGCGTCTACACTATTTTATTTCCGAGTAGGGTTCATTCAAAACTAAGCTTCATGTGGTCAGTACCCGTTTCGTTATTGTTCTTGTGAAGAATTCGTTGTAAACTATGAGTTTTGTATATTGCCTTTTTTAGTAGCTGGGAAAGGAAATGTGTTCTAGGGTTTCAAGGGGTTTTGGTCAGCAGATTCTTGACGTTGTTGAATAGTTTATGGGATGACTAGTCCCAGTGGAGTGTATGGGACTGTCGTGAACAGGAAATGTAAGTGATTGGTTTATGGGGTTTCTAAGCGGGGTAGTTTCACCGTGGAGTATGGGAGTGATTTTCTAAGTGAGTTTCTACGTGTTTCTTCAGTTCTTCTCTTGCCGTGTCTGAGTGAAGTCATTGTCTACTGCTCGTTTAACTATGAGTAAAAAGCGACAACAAACTTTGGATTTTTTTCGGTGAAAATGCGGAAGAAAAATGAAGAAACTTTAGTGCAAGAAACTGGCAATAGTGTCAGCGCCCAAAGTCTCGGTTAGTTGAGATAAATTCCCCACCTGTGACAGAATTTCGGAAACAAGCGGAACAATAAATGGCTCAGATCAAAATGAAAGTTCGGTCTGCATCGCTGAGCCCCTTGCGGGTTCCAGTAGAAGTCAAGAAACATTCTCAGATATCTCTAGGACGCGTCACGACAAACCAGCTCAACCTATTCTTGAGAGATATCCGGCTTCCACTTCTAACGGAAGGAAATTCAGTGCACATTACTATAAGACTTATGAATGGATTCAAAACTCAAAAAACTTGAATTCCGTGTTTTGTTTTGCTTGCCGCCATTTTTCTATGGGGACTCTAAGGGCTGGAGAAACTGCTGGAAAAAGGGCTTTCATTGAGTCAGTATTTTGCAAGTGGAAAGACAGTTCTGCTCTATTAAAGCAACATGATGGTTCTGAAAGACATAGGCATTGTATGTCAGCATGGACGGAATTTAAGATAATGAGTACTGATACTTCGAAATCTATAGCGAATGCCTTAATTCAATCCAGATCTCAAGAGGTTCAGGAAAATAGAGATCATGTGAAGCACATTTTTTGCGCTATTTGCTTTCTTGGCCGCCAGGGTCTTGCTTTGAGGGGTCATGACGAATCAGAAACATCTGCAAACCGGGGTAATTTGGTTGAATTGATGGAGGAAATGTCTAAAGGCGACGAAAAGCTGAAGGCCAAGTTACAGCGCCGATATGGTCACTATTGCAGTCATCAGTACCAAAATTACGCAGTTACACTGCTAGGAAATGCCTTGCGCCAAGATATTATTTCAGAAGTAAAATCAGCTAATTACTTTGCTATTCTTGTCGACGAGACAAAAGACGTTTCTAGAAAAGAACAATTAGCGATCCTACTCAGGTACATATCAAATGGAAAAGTAGTGGAGCGACCAATCGGCTGCTATCACATGCGTAAATTAGACGCCGAGAGCTTATCCACCTCGATTTGTGAAACTATAGAAAAGCTTGGTGTAGATTCGATGCTGTGTATTGCCCAATGTTATGATGGCGCATCCGTTATGAGCGGGGAATTTAACGGAGTTCAAGCAAAGTTTAGGGAGAAGATGCCTCGTGCAGTTTATGTACACTGTCACGCCCACAGATTGAACTTGGTTTTCACTGACTGCCTAAAAAATATCAGCGAACTTTCTGAATTTTTCTCTATGGTGCAAAGACTTTACGCATTTATATCATGCAGCAATACTCGTCACGAGCTATTTGTGGAATCCCAGCGTATTTTCGGGCAAAAAGTCTTGGAGCTAGAGAGGACCGTCCAGACTCGCTGGTTTTACGCAGTCCGCTCTATTTCGAAGGTGAAGGCCAGATTTAATTGTATTGTTTGCTGTGCTTGCCGCAGTCTCTGATAGTTCCAACGGCGAGGCAGCGTGTGAAGCAAAAGGAATACTGGACAAAATCAACTCTGCCTCTTTTGTTTCAACTTTACACATAATGGAAAAAGTATTAGTCATTGTAAATTGTTTATCAGAGCAACTTCAATCCGGAAGTTTGTTGATTTATAAGGCACTTGCACTGATTTCTGGGACATATGAGACACTCCAAAAGCTGAGAAATGATAACGAATCGAACAACTTAAGCAAAAACATATCTGAATTCTTAGCTTTAAACGATATCCAGGAATCGAAATCTCCACAATCTAAACCAGTGCTCGAAACAAGAGAAGTCGAGCCATTTCCATTCGTCTCAAAGCCTTTCTTTCAAGCTCAACAACCGGTAAACGCAATATCTGTCCGCCAGTTTTTCAGACTGCGGTAAACTTCTGTACTTTGAGGTAATAGATCGTTTCACGAGTGAGATGGACCAACGTTTCATGCAGAATATGCTTCTACTCGACGCTTTATCTGCCTTCGACCCCTCAAGTTCCAATTTTCTCGAACTTTCGAAAGTGGAAAGAGTTATGTGTCATTATCAAGAGATTCTCGGTGTCGACGAACATGCCATAGAATCCCAGCTTTCTCTTGCAAAGCTGCATCTGTCAAAAAGTGATATTTCAAAAATGGATCTTCTTCGAGCTATTGAAATCTTATCCGACCTCCCAGTTGCCTATTCTGCAGTGCTAAAACTGATGAAGCTAGTTGCTACTTTGCCTGTGACCACTGCCAGTAATGAACGATTCTTCTCGGCATTAGGGCGTGTGAAAGACTATCTGCGATCGACGATGGGAAACGACAGACTCAATGATCTCATGATAATGGCCGTTGAAAAAGAGGAGGTAAAGAAACTGGATTTGGATAGATTAGTCGACGATTTTGACAAGCAGCGACCTCGCCGCTACCCCCTGTTTTAGGTATGTTTGCTAAATGTTGTTCTTTTTTTGCATCTTAATTAAAAAAAAAAATCGAAAAAAAATCCTTGCCCCCCCCCTACATCTTCGTGAATTGGCGCCACTGGCTACGAGCCTGGGAAAATTTGTCTGATTTTCAAAAAAAGGTGGAAAGCCCCCACGAAGTCATAGAATTCTAATGGAAATCACACACCCTCAGATTCAGCGTATCAAAGAACCCTACTGTAGAGGTTTCAAGCTCATATCTGCAAAAATGTGGAATTTCGTAATTTTGCTAGAAGAAAGATCACGGATGCGTGTTTACTTTTTTTTCCATGGGTGATCGCAATGATCCAGTGGGCACAGACCGTCAAGAGAGGGTTCATTCTAATGGAAATAAAAGATTCTAGTGCCCATTTTAAGTGACAAAAATAATTGGAGGGCAACTAGGCCCCCTCCCAAGTCACCTTTTTCCAAAATCGTCTGATCAAAATTTTGAGATGGATTTTTTCTTCAGCATAGTTGAAAGGCCCAATAACTATGTCTTTAGAGATACAATAGCTCCCTTCAGCCCCTGGGGAAAGGTCTTTAAGTTATAAAATCTACCCATTGCTTTATTTGTTATTTGGAATATGCATACATTCTTCGGGTTGGGAGGGAAGAAATTATCTGCTGGGAGGATTTTACACGGGGAGAAATTTCCATGAAGAGGAAAGTTTCCAGGGGGGTGAACTTTTCAGGGGAAATTTTACATTTGGTGAATTTGCCAGAATTCCTACACAAAATTCCTTTATGTCTTGCTTCTTTTTTACCGATTCAATTTTAGGCATGGAGATGTTAAGGGTAATTGTTCGGGGTAAATTTTCGCCAGGACTGAATTGCCCAGAGGATATGTTTGTGGGAAAGGGGATTTTTCCGTGGAGGGGGCCAGGTATCCTGGCGTTATTAAAAAAAAACAATAAGAAATTCAATTAAAAAACAAGTTTTTTCAACTGAAAGTAAGGAGCAACATTGAAACTTTTTTATGATATTTTCACGGATATTTTTTAAGAATATCGACAGTTTTGAACTTTATTATCAAACACCAAAATATTTAGTGCCTTTAGACTCAATTGTTTATAAAAAGTAACGCACTATTAAAGTAGTTTGTTCAATGTAAAACATTAAACCTAAGATTAAGATTACATAAAAAAAACAAGTTTTTTAAACTGGAAGTAAGGAGCGACATTAAAACTTAAAACGAACAGAAATTATTCCGTATATGAAAGGGGCTGTCCCCTCCTCAACGCTTCGCTCTTTACGCTAAAGTTTTTTATTGTTTAAAAAAATAAAGTTATGAAACAGAGTCAAACTTTAGCGTAAAGAGCGAGGCGTTGAGGAGGGGACAGCCCCTTTCATATACGGAATAATTTCTGTTCGTTTTAAGTTTTAATGTCGCTCCTTACTTTCAGTTTAAAAAACTTGTTTTTTTTATTTAATTTCTGATCGTTTTTTAGTTAATGCAGCTTTTATTTTGGCTCACCGTCATTGAATAAGTACACAAAATTTGCATAAAAATTTTACTTTTCTTTGGCTAAATGGATGTTTCTAAATTTTGTTATGACGTAATTTACAAATTAACTTACGTAACTAACTTCTATATTCGTATATTTTTCTTCTGGCAAAAAATACAAAGTTGCAGATTTTTGCAGATATGAGCTTGAAACCTATATAATAGGGTTTTCTGATACGCTGAATCTGACGGTGTGATTTTCATTAAAATTCTTTCACTTGTAGGGGATGTTTCCCCCCTCTTTAAAAAATTAGGTAAAGTTTTCTCAGGCTCGTAGCCTTTGATGAGTAATACTAAACTTAATAAAATTTATATATTTAGAATCAGCATTTTAAACCCATTCTTTTGATACATTTATTGACATCAAAATCCCGTTTTTAAAAGTTTCGATCACTATTGAGCCGTATCGCTTGTTTTTTTGTTGTTTTTTTAATTACGTATATGTTATTACGTATATGAGGGGGTTCTCCCCTTAGTCAATACCACGCTCTTTACGTTAAAAGTTAAAAAAAAATTAATTTACAAACCCCTGAATCACAAAGGTCGTTTAGTTAGAATAGATAGCTCTTTTGAAAGCACTAAAAAAAACTGTAGCGTAAAGAGCGAGGTATTGACTTGGGGGAGAACCCCTTCATATACGTTATAATTTCTGTTCGTTTTAAGTTCTAATGTTGCTTCTTATTTTTAGTTGAAAAAAACTTGTTTTTTTTTTAATTTAATTTCTGATCGTTTTTTAAATAATGCTTGGAAATCCGGCGCCCCCTTCATAGAAATGTCCCCTACGCCAAAGAAACATCCTTCACGGAAAGATTCTCCCGAGTAACCCCCTCTTCCAGCCCCACCCTCCAGAAAAAAATCCTTCCTGAAAATGTCTGTATACTTCCCAATAACCAATAAATAATGCTGGCAAGTTCAGCGCCCCCTTCATGGCAATTTCCCTTCCCCCATGAAAATTTCCTTCATGGACAGATCCTCCAACATAACCCCCGACCCCCCCCCCCCCACTACCAGAAAAAAAACCCTCCTGAAAACGTCTGTATACTTCCCAATAACCAATACAATATGTTAACATTGGGTAAAGTTCATAACTTTTAGCCCCCCCCCGGGGACTTCGGGGGATAAAGTCATCCTAAAAGACATAGTTATCATATTTTCGACCATGCTGAACAAAATGGCTATCTCAAAATTTTGATCGGGTGACTTTGGGAAAGAAATGAGCGTGGGAGGGGGCCTAGTTGCCCTCCATTTTTTTTATCACTTAAAAAGGGCACTATAACTTTTAATTTCCGTTCCAATGAGCCCTCCCACGATATTCTAGGACCACTGGGTCGATACGATCACCCCTGGGCAAAAAAAAAAAAAAAAAAACAAATAAACACGCATCCGTGATCTATCTTCTGGCAAAAAATAAAAAATTCCACATTTTTGTAGATAGGAGCTTGAAACCTCTACAGTAGGGTTCTCTGATACGCTGAATATGATGGTGTGATTTTCATTAAGGTTCTATAACTTTTAGGGGGTCTTTCCCCCTTTTTTTGAAAATCAGCCAAATTTTCTCAGGCGCATAAATTTTGATGGGTAGCACTAAACTTGATGAAAGTTATATATTTGAAATCAGCATTGAAATCTGATTCTTTTGATGTATCTATTAGCATCAAAAACCCGTTTTCTAGAGTTTCGGTTACCATTGAGCCGGGTCGCTCCTTACTTACAGTTCGTTACCACGAACTGTTTGAAAATCAAATAAAAATTTGTAGTATGGAGAAGGTGGTCTCTGTACTTGCGACTGTGCGGCTGGGGTTCAGATACTGTGCGGCTATAGGGTGTTTTATTTCTCTCCACTCACTGTGATCAGTTCTTGTGTACCAGAACAAATTATTTTATCACAATTTAATTAGCCCTCTTTAAATTTTGTGCTGAAATGAAGATATTGTCGGCGATTTTAATTGAATTTCTGAAACGCAATGTAAGTAAAGAGCAATAAAGTTTCAATTTATTAATCTTTTTGACATGGAAGGAGTTGTCGTAGAAACTTTGGAAGGTGCTCATTCAGCTGAAAATTGAAAGTTTTAGTGCTTTTTATAAGAATGAAAGGAATTGATACCAATCCATTTCCCTCCCAAGCCCGTTTTCACTACCCTTCTTCCAAAGATATTTGATCAAAATTAGCCATTTTGCTCATAATGGTCAAAACGTCATGAAGTTTCACCGTAATGTCTTCATCCTTTTTTTTGTTAACCCAGGATATAGCCCCCCCCCCCCCTTCTGAATCATAAATACTACATGGAAACAATCGATAAGTTGCATAATTTTTCATTCTTGCCCCAGGGTCTTTTGGGGGCGAGGCATTTTTGATATATGAATTTTAGTTGTCTGGTATTTAGCCCCCTTCCTGTCAATTACTTTCCGAAATCCCTTTCAACAAGCCCAGAAAGTTTCACCTTAATACTTTTGGCTCTTCTAAGGCTATTGCTGATAGAAATTTTTAACAACCCACATGCAAATAATATGCTCTGGTGTTGATAGAAAAAAAACTTTTTAAAATTGCCTGGAAGCAGTCGCAATTGGAAGTGGTCACAGTCGCAAGTAGTTGCAGTTAAATTAATGAATGGTCGCAGCCGTTGCTAAGGCAGCAGCAGTAGGGGGCCTGAAAGTTTCAAGTTAAAACCCTTAGCTATTCCTAAGCTATTACAGATAAGCCTTTTTATAAGCCATTTGTCCATAGTGCCCTTTGATTTAGTTAAGAAATACCCCTCAACATAAAACCCCTCAACATTCACTAGCGTTTCAAATTGACACCCTTAGTCTTTTGGAACACATGTGGTTTTGAAACATTCCCTCCTTTCTTAGTGATAAATCATGTGTGTAAACAGTCGAAAAATTGCATAATTTTATATTGCCAAATAATATGCCCCAAAATAACCGTATTCTTTATTGTCAATATTTTATCAATCATCCTTACGTTTTTTCTCTAAATAATTATTTTTCAAATTTTATTCCTCCTTCCATATAACCAGGACGCACACAGTGGATTTTTATTTAGTTTGAAATGCCCCTAAGCATCCAATGAGGTTTCACATTTAGACCCTTACTATTTTGTTACACAGCCAGGTTCGAACATTTTCCCCTTTCATAATGACAAATCCTGTGTAAACAATCAAAAATTACATAATCTATAAATTGTCAAATAATTTACCCTAAATAACATGGGCACCGGCAAGGAGGCCATGGCCCCCCTGGATATTTGTTACTATATAGTAATTATAAGGAAACCAAAGGAAAGAGAGCAGAATAGAGAAAAACCAAGGAAAAAAAATATGTGTTGCTCCATTATTGGCTGCCTGCCAATAGATTTTGACCCTTAATAAGGAAAATGCAAGTTCTAATTTATGACTGAGTGACCCTTTTCTAGTTTTCAAGAAACATTTTTGCTATATGATTTGGCTCGAGCAAAAACAATAGTAACGAATGGCAAGTAAATAACGATCCTTGTCAATAACGAAAGTATAAGAGTTTATATCTTAGTTTTTATAAGTAGGCTATTTTTTCGTCTATTGTTTGTAATTACTTACTTTTT
Organism: Artemia sinica; assembly: GCA_027921565.1. NCBI lineage: Eukaryota > Metazoa > Arthropoda > Branchiopoda > Anostraca > Artemiidae > Artemia > Artemia sinica. Next base: position 66,134,067 of record CM051259.1, read on the forward strand.
TCATTTTTAAGTACTTTTACTTTAATTTGTCTCTAAGCATCATTAAATAAAAAAACAAGATGTTTTAACTGAACGTAAGGAGCAACATTAAAACTTATAACGAACAGAAATTATTATGTATATGAGTGGGGTTGCCCCCTCTTCAACACCTCGATCTTCACGCTAAAGTTTTTCGGCATTTAAAAAAAACAACAACTATGTATTGCTCTAATTAAACGACCTTTGTCTTCCAGAAGTGGTTTTTTAAAGAATTGGGACACAAGTTAAAGAGCGAGGTGTTGAGGAGGGGGCAAATCCCCTCATATACGTTAAAATTTCTATTTACTTACCGTCAGTTATCATGAACTATTTGATCAACATCAAAATCCAAACAGAGATCATTGAAATGTTGATCTTTTTTCTGCGTTACCAAAAGTATTGCATTCATAATTCTTTATAGTCTCATGAAATGTAATTAAACAAATAGAAAAGATTTTTCAACTAAAGTAAGTAGCAATTTTAAAACTCAAAACAGATTGACGTTACTTTGTATATAAGGGAGACTGCTCCCTCTTCAACCCCCTGCTCATTCAACGAAAGTTTTTTAGTGCTTTGAAAAATCTTTTTTTTTCAATTGCAAATTTTCTTTAAAAATTTGGAAAAAAGCCAAACTTCAAAATAAAGAGTAAGGAGTTAAGGATGAGACAGACTTTTGATCTTTTACATAACTGAAGCCATCACAAGCTCTGCAATAGGATTTCTTATCGATAAATTAAATAAATAAAACAAGTTTTTTTTAACTGAAAGTAAGGAGCGACATTAAAACTTAAAACGAACAGAAATTAATCTGTATATGAAAGGGGATGTCCCCTCCTCAACGCCTTGCTCTTTACGCTTGTTCCAATTCTTTAAAACTGACCACTTAATCACAAAGGCCGTTAATTAGAATAAATAGCTCTTATGAAAGTACTAAAAAATCTCTGGCTTAAAGAGTGAGGTATTGACAAGGGGGTGAACCCAATCATATATGTAATATTTTCTGTTCGTTTAAAGTTTTGATGTTGCTGCTGTTGCAGATGAAAAACTTGTTTTTTATATTTAATTTCTGATCTTTTATAAATAATGCTGGGAAGTCCGGCGTCCCCTTCATAGCAATGTCCCTTCCCCCATGAAAACTTCCTTCATGGAAAGATCCTCCCACATAACCCCCGACCCCCCCCCCCCCCCCACTACCAGGAAAAATCTCCCCTGAAAACGTCTGTGCTATATACTTCCCAATAACCAATGCTATATGTTAACATTGGGTAAAGTTCATAACTTTCAGCCCTCCTCCCGGGAACTTCGGGGGATTAAGTCATCCTAGAAGACATACTTATAATATTTTCGAACATGCTGAACAAAATGGCTATCTCAAAATTTTGATCAGGTGATTTTGAAAAAAAATGAGCACGGGAGGGGGCTTAGTTGCCCTCCATTTTTTTGGTCACTTAAAAAGGGCACTAGAACTTTTAATTTCCATTCCAATGAGCCCTCCCACGATATTCTAGGACCACTGGGTCGATACGAACACCCCTGAGAAAAAAAAACAAATAAACACGCACCCGTGATCTTTCTTCTGGCAAAATATGTAAAATTCCACACTTTTGTAGATAGGAGCTTGAAACCTCTACAGTAGGGTTCTCTGATACGCAGAATATGATTGTATGATTTTCATTAAGGTTTTATAATTTTTAGGGGGTCTTTCCCCCTTTTTTCGAACATCAGCCAAATATTCTCAGGCGTGTAACTTTTGATGGGTAAGATTAAACTTGATGGAACTTATATATTTGAAATTAGCATTAAAATTCGATTCTTTTGATGTTTCTATTTGTATCAAAATACGGTTTTCTAAAGTTTCGGTTACCATTGAGCCGGGTCCCAACTATATGTTAACATTGGGTTAAGTTCATAACTTTCAGCCCTCCTCCTGGGGGCTTTGAGGGATTAAGTCATCCTAAAAGACATAGTTATAATATTTTCGACCATGCTGAACAAAATGGCTATCTCAAAATTTTGATCGGGTGACTTTGGGAAAAAATGAGCGTGGGAGGGGGCCTAGTTGCCCTCCATTTTTTTGGTCACTTAAAAAGGGCACTAGAACTTTTAATTTCCGTTATAATGAGCCTTCCCACGATATTCTAGGACCACTGGGTCAATACGATCACCCCTGGGAAAAAGACAAAAAAAACAAAAATAAACACGCATCCGTGATCTTTCTTCTGGCAAAAAATGGAAAATTCCACATTTTTGTAGATAGGAGCTTGAAACCTCTACAGTAGTGTTCTCTAATACGCTGAATATGATGGTGTGATTTTCATTAAGGTTCTATAACTTTTAGGGGGTCTTTCATTTCTTTTTTCGAAAATCAGCCGAATTTTCTCGGGCGCGTAACTTTTGATAAGTAAGATTAAACGTGATGAAACTTATATATTTGAAATCAGAATTAAAATCTAATTCTTTTGATGTATCTATTGGTATCCACCAATAGATACATTGAGCCGGGTCGCTCCTTATTTCTTATTAAATAAAAAAACAAGTTTTTTAAACTGAAAGTAAGGAGTGACATTAAAACTTAAAACGAACAGAAATTATTCCGTATATGAAAGGGGCTGTCCCCTCCTCAACGCCTCGCTCTTTACGCTAAAGTTTTTTATTGTTTTAAAAAATAAAGTTGTGAGACAGAGTCAAACTTTAGCGTAAAGAGCGAGGCGTTGAGGAGGGGACAGCCCCTTTCATATACGGAATAACTTCTGTTCGTTTTCAGTTTTAATGTCGCTCCTTACTTTCAGTTTAAAAAAATTGTTTTTTTAATTTAATTTCTGATCGTTTTTTAGTTATGCAGGTTTTATTTTGGCTCACCGTCATTGAATAAGTAAACAAAATTTGCACAAAAATTTTACTTTTCTTTTACTAAATGGGTGTCTCTAAATTTGGTTATGACGTAATTTACAAATTAACTTACGTAACTAACTTCTATATTCGTATATTTTTCTTCTGGCAAAAAATACAAAGTTGCATATTTTTGCAGATATGAGCTTGAAACCTATGTAATAGGGTTTTCTGATACGCTGAATCTGACGGTGTGATTTTCATTAAAATACTTTCACTTGTAGGGGATGTTTACCCCCTCTTTAAAAAATCGGGTAAATTTTCTCAGGCTCGTAGCCTTTGATGAGTAATACTAAACTTAATAAAATTTATATATTTAGAATCAGCATTATAAACACATTCTTTTGATACATTTATTGACATCAAAATTCCGTTTTTAAAAGTTTCGATTACTATTCAGCCGTATCGCTTGTTTTTTTTTATTGTTTCTTTTTATTGTTTTTTTTATATGCTATTACGTATATGAGGGTGTTCTCCCCTTAATCAATACCACGCTCTTTACGTTAAAAGTTAAAAAAAAAATTGATTCACAAACCCCTGAATCACAAAGTCCGTTTAATTAGAATAGATAGTTCTTTTGAAAGCACTAAAAAAAAACTGTAGCGTAAAGAGCGAGGCATTGACTTGGGGGAGAACCCCCTCACATACGTTATAATTTCTGTTCGTTTTAAGTTCTAATGTTGCTTCTTACTTTCAGTTGAAAAAACTTGTTTTTTTTATATTTAATTTCTGATCGTTTTTTAAATAATGCTTTGAAATCCGGCGCCCCCTTCATAGAAATGTCCCTTACCCCAAATAAACATCCTCCACGGAAAGACTCTCCAGAGTCACCCCCTCCTCTAGCCCCCCCCCCCTCCAGAAAAAAAATCCTTCCTGAAAATGTCTGTATACTTCCCAATAACCAATAAATAATGCTGGCAAGTCCGGCGCCCCCTTCATGGCAATTTTTCTTCCCCCATGAAAACTTCCGTCATGGACAGATCCTCCAACATAACCCCGACCCACCCCCCACTACCAGAAAAAAACCCTCCTGAAAACCTCTGTATACTTCCCAATAACCAATACTATATGTTAACATTGGGTAAAGTTCATAACTTTTAGCCCCCCCATGTGGACTTCGGGGGATTAAGTCATCCTAAAAGACATAGTTATAATATTTTCGACCATGCTGAACAAAATGGCTATCTCAAAATTTTGATCAGGTGATTTGGGAAAAAAATGAGCATGGGAGGGGGCCTAGTTGCCCTCCATTTTTTTGGTCACTTAAAAAGGGCACTAGAACTTTTAATTTCCATTATAATGAGCCTTCCCACGATATTCTAGGACCACTGGGTCAATACGATCACCCCTGGGAAAAAGACAAAAAAAACAAATAAACACGCATCCGTGATCTTTCTTCTGGCAAAAAATGGAAAATTCCACATTTTTGTAGATAGGAGCTTGAAACCTCTACAGTAGTGTTCTCTAATACGCTGAATATGATGGTGTGATTTTCATTAAGGTTCTATAACTTTTAGGGGATCTTTCATTTCTTTTTTCGAAAATCAGCCAAATTTTCTCGGGCGCGTAACTTTTGATAGGTAAGATTAAACGTGATGAAACTTATATATTTGAAATCAGAATTAAAATCTAATTCTTTTGATGTATCTATTGGTATCCACCAATAGATACATTGAGCCGGGTCGCTCCTTATTTCTTATTAAATAAAAAAAACAAGTTTTTTAAACTGAAAGTAAGGAGTGACATTAAAACTTAAAACGAACAGAAATTATTCCGTATATGAAAGGGGCTGTCCCCTCCTCAACGCCTCGCTCTTTACGCTAAAGTTTTTTATTGTTTTAAAAAATAAAGTTGTGAGACAGAGTCAAACTTTAGCGTAAAGAGCGAGGCGTTGAGGAGGGGACAGCCCCTTTCATATACGGAATAACTTCTGTTCGTTTTCAGTTTTAATGTCGCTCCTTACTTTCAGTTTAAAAAAATTGTTTTTTTAATTTAATTTCTGATCGTTTTTTAGTTAATGCAGGTTTTATTTTGGCTCACCGTCATTGAATAAGTAAACAAAATTTGCACAAAAATTTTACTTTTCTTTTACTAAATGGGTGTCTCTAAATTTGGTTATGACGTAATTTACAAATTAACTTACGTAACTAACTTCTATATTCGTATATTTTTCTTCTGGCAAAAAATACAAAGTTGCATATTTTTGCAGATATGAGCTTGAAACCTATGTAATAGGGTTTTCTGATACGCTGAATCTGACGGCGTGATTTTCATTAAAATACTTTCACTTGTAGGGGATGTTTACCCCCTCTTTAAAAAATCGGGTAAATTTTCTCAGGCTCGTAGCCTTTGATGAGTAATACTAAACTTAATAAAGTTTATATATTTAGAATCAGCATTATAAACACATTCTTTTGATACATTTATTGACATCAAAATTCCGTTTTTAAAAGTTTCGATTACTATTCAGCCGTATCGCTTGTTTTTTTTTATTGTTTCTTTTTTATTGTTTTTTTTATATGCTATTACGTATATGAGGGTGTTCTCCCCTTAGTCAATACCACGCTCTTTACGTTAAAAGTTAAAAAAAAAATTGATTCACAAACCCCTGAATCACAAAGGCCGTTTAGTTAGAATAGATAGTTCTTTTGAAAGCACTAAAAAAATCTGTAGCGTAAAGAGCGAGGCATTGACTTGGGGGAGAACCCCCTCACATACGTTATAATTTCTGTTCGTTTTAAGTTCTAATGTTGCTTCTTACTTTCAGTTGAAAAAACTTGTTTTTTTTATATTTAATTTCTGATCGTTTTTTAAATAATGCTTTGAAATCCGGCGCCCCCTTCATAGAAATGTCCCTTACCCCAAATAAACATCCTCCACGGAAAGACTCTCCAGAGTCACCCCCTCCTCTAGCCCCCCCCCCCCCCCCCCCTCCAGAAAAAATCCTTCCTGAAAATGTTTGTATACTTCCCAATAACCAATAAATAATGCTGGCAAGTCCGGCGCCCCCTTCATGGCAATTTTTCTTCCCCCATGAAAACTTCCTTCATGGACAGATCCTCCAACATAACCCCCGACCCACCCCCCACTACCAGAAAAAACCCTCCTGAAAACCTCTGTATACTTCCCAATAACCAATACTATATGTTAACATTGGGTAAAGTTCATAACTTTTAGCCCCCCCATGTGGACTTCGGGGGATTAAGTCATCCTAAAAGACATACTTATCATATTTTCGGCCATGCTGAACAAAATGGCTATCTCAAAATTTTGATCGGGTGAATTTGGGAAAAAAATAAGCGTGGGAGGGGGTCTAGTTGCCCTCCATTTTTTTGGTCACTTAAAAAGGGCACTAGAACTTTTAATTTCCATTCCAATGAGCCCTCCCACGATATTCTAGGACCACTGGGTCGATACGATCACCCCTGGGAAAAAAAACAAACAAACAAATAAACACGCATCTGTGATCTTTCTTCTGGCAAAAAATGCAAAATTCCACATTTTTGTAGATAGGAGCTTGAAACCTCTACAGTAGGGTTCTCTGGTACGCTGAATATGATGGTGTGATTTTCATTAAGGTTTTATAATTTTTAGGGGGTCTTTCCCCCTTTTTTCGAAAATCAGCCAAATTTTCTCAGGCGCGTAACCTTTGATGGTTAGCACTAAACTTGATGAAAATTATATATTTGAAATCAGCATTGAAATCTGATTCTTTTGATGTATCTATTGGTATCAAAAACCCGTTTTCTAGAGTTTCGGTTACCATTGAGCTGGGTCGCTCTTTACTTACAGTTCGTTACCACGAACTGTTTGATCGATAAATACATTGCATTCATTTGTTTAAATAGATTGAAGTACTTCATATAAATAGAAAAAAAATATTACAATTTAAAATTTCTGAAAACTAAGTTCCTAGCAGTATTTGTCACCTCAAGGAAATTTACTGGCGGGGCTGATGATGCCCTGCCTTGCTTTTGCCCCCTCTGTGCTGGTAGATATGGGAATTTAATATTTTAGCTGTATAAAGAAACATTTTAATTAATTCCGACTCCTCTCTACATCTTTTAACATTTATCTGTAGCCTCATGAAGAGTAAGCAATGTGTCCATTAATATCTACTTTTTTAGGAATCTAGCCTATCCCCAACTAAAGAAAGACTCGCCCCTCCCCCCCCCCCCCTCATTGTAGCTGATACGCAATTACAGATCACCAAACGTAGCCTAATTTCATTACAAATAAAGTGAATCAACTTGGTTGAATCCAGTACTGCCACCGTTTGGCATTACTTCTTTTGCAATGGTACTTTTAAATCAATTAATGATTTAATTGATTCAATTAATGATTTAATTAAATCACAATTTTAAATTGATTGCAAATTTGTCCTCTTTGGGGTAAAATGGTAGTTTGGTGCCATAAAATGGCAGAAAGCTAGACTTTCCTCTGGCCCAACTTGTATGGTCATTTATAAAAGAGCTTTTAATTTACGTTTGAATGAGCTCCCTCCCAATTATCTTGGACATTCGCTTTGATACAATCACCCCTGTGAAAAACTAAAACAAATAAACATGCATCGACGATGTTTCTTCTGAAAAAAAAAATTCGAAACTCCACATTTTGAAGATTGGAGCTTGAAACCTCTATCGTAGAGTTCTCTGTAATGATTTTTTTATTAAGGGATTTTCAATAAGATCGCTCACATTTCTGGGGGTGTTCCACTTTTTTTCAAAAACTAGGCAAATTTTCCCAAATTTTTAGTTGTGGGTGGGTATCAATAAACTGAAATAATTTTATATATTTAGTATCAGCATAAAAAGCCAATACTGTCGGTTTAGCAAATGTTAAGAGAATTTCATTTTTAGTTTTGGTGGATATTGGCCCAAGTCACTTTTTACTTCCAGTTTTTTTTATCACAAACTATTTGATAAGATTCTCTGTGACAAAAATTGTTTAAACCTGTTCATTTTATTTAGTTGAATAAAAAGAAACAGGATCAATTTGACAGCTGGATAGTAAGTTTAGATTTAGTTCTTTCTTTCGCTGTTCTGTAAGTTTTTAAATGTCTGAATATAAAAGGCATTTAAGTTCGAGGTGGAGAATTGTCCTGTTATGAATGAGGTACATTTTACATGGCCGGTATAAAATGGCCGACAGAGAAAAAAAAATAATTAAAAGACCCAAACAAAAAGTGGTTTTATGAGACACCCCCCCCCCCTCCCCCAAACAAAAAAAAGATGTAGGAAAATCCAATAAATTAAACCAAATTCCAAATATATATTTGAAACAAAGCCACAAAAAATATTATACAAACTCAGTACCCCTCACAACAAACGTTTCCAACCCAGGCTAGTGTCACCCGCCCCCCCCCCCCCAATAATAATAATAAAATTAAAAAAATATATTTAAACATAAGAAATCAAGACATTAAAAATTTCTTAAAATTCTTTTGAAAATACCAAACGAGTGACATTCTTGAGCTGACTCAGGTAGGCTATTCCAAATGATATGACAAGCAGTTAAGGCTTGACGATATGTAAACCGAAAATTAACTATGCAGAAGAGATTTTACTGTGCAAAAATGGGGCATTTATCTTTTGATGAATACAAACGGGTTCAGAAGGCGGTCCTTAACTTGACTCTGCAAAATTTGAATAGCAGGGTTTCAAGCTCTCACCTGATTTTAAAAGACAAAATCGCAAAAAAAGGTAAAAAGCGGACAGATATGTAGAATTTTGTTTCCCTATCAGTATTAGCCTTTAGTAAAATTGAGAAAAAACTAGAAATTTAAAAAAGAAAAAGGATCAATTAAAGAAAAACGTAAGGACGTTTGATAAAACGTTAACAGGAAAGAATACACTTATTTAGCAAGGGCACTGGCAGAAAATCTTCCAGGGGGGCAGACGCCAAAATACCAGTGGTGGTTGGGGGGCAGGGAATATATTTCAGAATATTTATTTTTATAGGAATAAGTTTATTTTTAAATAATTTTAGTGAAAAACTCTCAAATAAAAAGAGCAATTAAATTGCATACAAAATGAAACAAAATACAGTAAATTTTAAACAGAAGTTCCTGGCAAAGGATCGCTTAACGCTGAAAGCCTTAGCTTTGAAAAACTTAATGAATTAGACACCCTTTCTGAGATATTAATTAAAAAAAACTTTCCGAAAAATAAGTTTTTCAAAGAAAAGTTAAGGCCATTTTAAACTTAAGCTCAGGAGATACAGATACCTGTTAAAATTCAAACTCAAAACGATCAGAACTTACTATTAAGGAATAAATGAAACCCAAAACGAACAGAAATTAAATAAACAATCATAGCAAAAAACATACAACAAGTAATATTATAAATGAATAAATAGATCTTAAAGCGAGTAATGCTTAGATTGAATATGAAAATCAGGCTTAAAACGAAAAAAAAATATTTTGCTATTAAAGTATAAATGAAACTTAAAACGAACAGAAATTAAATAAACAATCAATGCGAACAAACATACAATATATATTAGTGTAAATGAATAAATAAATCTTAAAACGAGTGAAACTTAAATTGAATATGCAAATCAAGTTTGAATCAATAAAAAATAACAACAAACAAGAGTTTGGGTATCGCCTCACTGGAAAAGCCTAAAACCTACTGCGTCATTGGCCCCTTACTGAAAACTATATAAGTCTTGAACAGTCTTGGAGAGTATAAACAAAATCAAATTGAATATTAGATATGTAATAATATTAATTGGTGAAAAATCCGTCAGTTCAAGATTTTTTTTTTCACTGTAATTTTTATTTTCATTTTCAATGCTGTAAGAACTGGAAAAGAATAAATTTGCAATATACAAGTAATTTGTTTTCAGTGAAGAGCCAATGACGCAGAAGGCTTTAGGTTTTTCATAGGCAGCGAGCTAGCGCTGCCGATATAAAGAACGATGCTGGCACAATGTGTTTTTTCTCTACTCGGGCACCTCGTATCGAAGGAATTGTCGTAGAAACTTCGAAAGGGGCTCATTTGATTGGAAATTGGAGTGGCTAGTGCCCTTTTTAATAGTCGAAAGTGACTGGAGGGCAGCTAACCCCCCCACGCCCATCATTCCCCCAAACACATCCAATCAAAATTTTGAGATAGCCATTTTGTTCAGCGTAGTTGATTTCCAGATAGAAAATATCTTTTTGTGGAGGACACTCCCCCACAATCCACGGGGCAAGGGTTTTAAGTTATGCCCCGAGAGCATATAAGGTTTTTACAGAAGGCTTTGTCGTAGAAACTTCAAAAAAGGCTCATTCAACTAGAAATTCAAAGGGCTAGTGCCCTTTTTAATAGTCAAAAGTGATTGGAGGGCAACTAGCCCCCCCGCGCCCATCATTCCCCCAAATACATCCAATCAAAATTTTGAGATAGCCATTTTGTTCAGCGTAGTTGATTTCCAGATAGAAAATATCTTTTGTGGAGGACACTCCCCTACAACCCTCAGGGCAAGAGTTTTAAGTTATGCTCTGGGGGCATATAAGGTTTTATAGAAGGCGTTGTCGTAGAAGCTTCAAAAAAGACTCATTCGATTGGAAATTCAAAGGGCTAGTGCACTTTTTAATAGTCAAAAGTGATCGGAGGGCAACTAGCCACCCCCCCCCCCCTCCTGCGCCTATCATTCCCCCAAACACATCCAATCAAAATTTTGAGATAGCCATTTTGTCCAGCGTAGTTGATTTCCAGATAGAAAATACGTTTTTGAGGCTATCTCAAAATTTTGATTGGATGTACTTGGGGGTTCAAGGGGCGTGGGGGGACCTAGGGCATAGCTTTATTTAGTTTTCAAAAATTTCAAATTGTAATATTTTTCTTTTTTCTATTTATATGAAGTACTTTTTTTTTAGTCTATTTAATATAATTAATAAATTTAGTTTATTTATTCTAATTTTTTCTATAGTTTCCATTTTATCTATATTTTCTTTTCTTCTCCTTCATATGTGAGTAAGTGATCATTTTAAATTTTCTTTTGTTTTTTATCTATGAGTAAGTAATTCATATGTCGTCCCTCTTTGTACAGGCCAATGAGCCTTTGAGGGATTAATAACATGTAATTTTGTATGTGTATTTAATGAAGAATAAAACTTATCTTATCTTATCTATCTTACTTCAATGTATTTAAACAAATGAATGCAATGTATTTATCGATAAGAAATCCTATTGCAGAGCTTGTGATGGCTTCAGTTATGTAAAAGATCAAAAGTCTGTCTCATCCTTAACTCCTTACTCTTTATTGTGAAATTTGGCTTTTTTCCAAATTTTTAAAGAAAATTTGCAATTGAAAAAAAAAGATTTTTCAAAGCACTAAAAAACTTTCGTTTAATGAGCAGGGGGTTGAAGAGGGGGCAGTCTCCCTTATATACAAAGTGACGCCAATCTGTTTTGAGTTTTAAACTTGCTCCTTACTTTAGTTGAAAAATCTTTTCTATTTGTTTAATTACATTTCATGAGACTGTAAAGAATTATGAATGCAATACTTTTGGTAACACAGAAAAAAGATCAACATTTCAATGATCTCTGTTTGGATTTTGATGTTGATCAAATAGTTCATGATAACTGACGGTAAGTAAGGAGAAATTTTAACGTATATGAGGGGATTTGCCCCCTCCTCAACACCTTGCTCTTTAAATTGTGTCCCAATTCTTTAAAAACCACTTCTGGAAGACAAAGGTCGTTTAATTAGAGCAATACATAGTTGTTGTTTTTTTTAAATGCCGAAAACCTTTAGCGTGAAGATCGAGGTGTTGAAGAGGGGGCAACCCCACTCATATACATAATAATTTCTGTTCGTTATAAGTTTTAATGTTGCTCCTTACGTTCAGTTAAAAAATCTTGTTTTTTTATTTAATGATGCTTAGAGACAAATTAAAGTAAAAGTACTTAAAAATGAAAAAAGTAAGTAATTACAAACAATAGACGAAAAAATAGCCTACTTATAAAAACTAAGATATAAACTCCAAGATGTCTGTTCTGTTGAGCAATGTCGAAGCGTTGGACGGATATTTTTTTAACAATATCGACAGTTTTGAATTTGGTTATCAAACACCAAAATATATAACGCCTTTAGACTACTCAGTGTTTATAAGAAATAACGCATTATCAAAGTAGTTTGGTCAAAGTAAAACGTTAAAACTAAGATTAAGAAAATCAAATGAAAATGTTTATCGAATATTTGCGATTTAATTTTGAATACCAAAAACCAATATATTTGACACCTTTATACTTCATAACCGTAGAAAATTAAATCTTGTTCAAAGTGGCAACTAGGTAAATACAATCACTCCTGGAAAAGACAAAAAACGTATCCGTTCAGGGGGAAAAATTCAAAGCATTCCGTTTAGGGGAAACATTTCTGATTATGGTGGCTTGATATATCAGCTCAAGGATGCTCTTGCCTTGCAAGGGCAACTAGCCCCCCCCCCTACGTCCATCATTCACCCAAACACATCCAATCAAAATTTTTGAGATAGCTATTTTGTTTAGCGTAGGCTAGTTGATTTCAAGATAAAAAATATGTTTTTGAGAAGGACACTCCCCCACAACCCTCAGGGCAAGGGTTTGAGTTATGCCCTTGGGGCATATAAGGTTTTTATAGAAGGTGTTGTCGTAGAAACTTCAAAAAATGCTAATACGATTGGAAATTCAAAAGGCTAGTGCTCTTTTTAATAGTCGGAAGTGATTGGAGAGCAACTAGCACCCCACCCCACGCCCATCATTCCCCCAAACACATCCAATCAAAATTTTGAGATTCCTCCAAACACATCCAATAAAAATTGTGAGATAGCCATTTTGTTCAGCGTAGTTAACTTCAAGATAAAAAATATGTTTTTGAGGAGGACACTCCCCCACAACCCTCAGGGCAAAGGTTTTAAGTTATGCCCTGGGGGCATATAAGGTTTTTAAAGAAGACGTTGTCGTAGAAACTTCAGAAAAGCGCTCATTCGATTTAAAATTCAAAGGGCTAGTGCCCTTTTTAATAGTCGAAAGTGATTAGTAATATTTTTTGTTGTGGTTGTTGTTTAGACCAGGACACCTCGTATCGAAGGAGTTGTCGTGGGGACTTCGAAAGGGGCCCATTTAATTGAAAGTAGAAAGGGTTGAGGCCCTTTTTAATAGTCGAAAGTGATTGGAGGGTAACTAATCCCCCTTCCACTCCCACCCTTCCATTTGCCCATTATGTTTAAAAACTAAACGTTACCTTAAGATTAAATCAAAATGCACTGTGATAATGCTAATTCCCAATAAGGCATCTCAGCAGTATCCAAGAACGACTGAGGGTATTATGTTCAAAATTTCCAGCCTACTTCTGCTCTTAAAATTTAACCAAATCAAAGTAGTGTACGTGTATCAAAGCTATCAATGAGAGTAAACAGATTTTTTTTGCGAATGGTATCAAGTTTTCTATTTCAGGTCAACTAGAGGAGTTATGAAACTAAGTTAAACAGTTCTGTTTGCTTCCAGATTTTTATAATGGTGTTTGTTGTTATAAATTGCTGAAAATTTTTCTCCAGCGTACAAATAGCAGGCCAACTTATAAAGTCTTAAAAAACGAAAAGATTTAAAGTGTTATTTCTTTTTCCCTGAAAAGACTATGTCAATATAAAACGAACAGAAATTAATTAAATAATTTTTTTTCCACAAAATAAGTTTTCAAAGAAAAGTAAAGATTTCCATTAAACAAAAAATGAGCAAAAATGAAATCAAATAATCTACCAAGCTCGAAACTACCACAGATTAGCATCCATAAATAATCGAATATCGAATATATATATATATATATATATATATATATATATATATATATATATATATATATATATATATATATATATATATATATATATATATATATATATATATTCGATTATTTATGGATGCTAATCTGTGGTAGTTTCGAGCTTGGTAGATTATTTGATTTTATTTTTGGTCATTTTTTGTTTAATGGAAATCTTTACTTTTCTTTGAAAACTTATTTTGTGGAAAAAATTATTTAATTAATTTCTGTTCGTTTTATATTGACATAGTCTTTTCAGGGAAAAAGAAAATAACACTTTAAATCTTTTCGTTTCTTAAGACTTTATAATTTGGCCTGCTATTTGTACGCTGGAGAAAAATTTTCAGCAATTTTTAACAACAAACACCATTATAAAAATCTGGAAGCAAATAGTACTGTTTAACTTAGTTTCATAACTCCTCTAGTTGACCTGAAATAGAAAACTTGATACCATTCGCAAAAAAAAATCTGTTTACTTTGTTTGATAGCTTTGATACACGTACACTACTTTGATTTGGTTAAATTTTAAGAGCAGAAGTAGCCTGGAAAGTTTGAACATAATACCCTCAGTCGTTCTTGGGATACTGCTGAGATGCCTTATTGGGAATTAGCATTATCACAGTGCATTTTGATTTAATCTTAAGGTAACGTTTAGTTTTTAAACATAATGGGCAAATGGGAGGGTGGGAGTGGAAGGGGGATTAGTTACCCTCCAATCACTTTCGACTATTAAAAAGGGCATCAACCCTTTCTATTTTCAATTAAATGAGCCCCTTTCGAAGTCCCCACGACAACTCCTTCGATACGAAGTGTCCTGGTCTAAACAACAACCACAACAAAAAATATTACTAATCACTTTCGACTATTAAAAAGGGCACTAGCCCTTTGAATTTTAAATCGAATGAGCCCTTTTCTGAAGTTTCTACGACAACGTTATCTTTAAAAACCTTATATGCCCCCAGGGCATAACTTAAAACCTTTGCCCTGAAGGTTGTGGGGGACTGTCCTCCTCAAAAACATATTTTTTATCTTGAAGTTAACTACGCTGAACAAAATGGCTATCTCACAATTTTTATTGGATGTGTTCGGAGGAATCTCAAAATTTTGATTGGTTGTGTTTGGGGGAATGATGGGCGTGGGGTGAGGGGCTAGTTGCTCTCCAATCACTTCCGACTATTAAAAAGAGCACTAGCCTTTTGAATTTCCAATCGAATTAGCATTTTTTGAAATTTCTACGACAACACCTTCTATAAAAACCTTATATGCCCCCAGGGCATAACTCAAACCCTTGCCCTGAGGGTTGTGGGGGAGTGTCCTTCTCAAAAACATATTTTATATCTGGAAATCAACTAGCCTACGCTAAACAAAATGGCTATCTCAAAAATTTTGATTGGATGTGTTTGGGTGAATGATGGACGTAGGGGAGGGGGGGGCTAGTTGCCCTCCAATCACTTTCAACTATTAAAAAGGACACTAGCCCTTTGAATTTCCAATCAAATGAGCCCCTTTTGAAGTTTCTACGACAACGCCTTCTATAAAAACCTTATATACCCCAGGACAGAACTTAAGACCCTTGCCCTGAGAGTTGTTGGGGAGTGTCCTCCTCAAAATCATATTTTCTATCTGGAAATAAACTACGCTGAACAAAATGGCTATCTCATAATTTTGACTGGATGTGTGTTGGGGAATGATGGACGTGGGGGAGGGGCTAGTTCCCCTCCAATCACTTTCGACTACTAAGAAGGGAACTAGCCCTTTGAATTTCCTATCGAATGAGCCTGTCTAGAAGTTTCTACGACAACTTCTTCTTATAAAAACCTTATATGCCCCCAGAACACAGCTTAAAACCCTTGCTCTGAGGGTTATGGGGGAGTGTCCTCCTAAAAAACATATTTTCTATCTGGAAATCAACTAGCCTACGCTTAACAAAATGGCTATCTCAAAATTCTGATCGGATGTGTTTGGGGGAATGATGGGCTTGGGGGGCTAGTTGTCCTCCAATCACTTTCAACTACTAAAAAGGGTACTAGCTCTTTGAATTCCCAATCGAATGAGCTTGTTTCTAAGTTTCTACGACACCACCTTCTATAAAACCTTATATGCCCCCAGGGCATACCTTAAAACCTTTGCCTTGAGGGTTGTGGGGGAGTGTCATCCTCAAAAAAAATTTCCCATCTTGAAATCAACTACGCTGAACAAAATGGTTATTTCAAAATTTTGATTGGATGTGTTTGGGGGAATGATGGGAATGGAGGGGGCTAGTTGCCCCCCAATCACAGGGATCGGCCGCAGTCACTTTTTGTCACTTTTGTCAGTTTTTTTAGACCTGTCACTTTTTGTCACTATTTCTGTCATTTTGTCACTAAAGTCACTTTTTCAACTTTTCGGACCTATTTTTTGGGGTGAAACAGTATGTTATAGTCACAGTATAAAGATCTAGCAGTAAGTTTACCGCAGATAATTTCTGGCTCTTCATTCTTGGTGCAAACAAACAGCTCCTCCCACTTATTCTTGCATTAGCGCCTACAAACAGCTCCTCTCATTTGATCTGCCATCAGCAGTCCAATTACCCTGGAACACGTATTTTGGCAAAAACTTTCTCAAAATGCCTCTGAAACCAACTTGAGACTTCGAAACCTACTTTTAATTCCTAAAAACATCTAATAATAACATTGCACTACTAATTACCGATTTTCATATATGCATTGGAATAATTAATTTAAAATTAGTTTATTCAAAATTTAGTGTTGCAACGTTGAAGCCAAGTTTTGCGTTCAAGAGAAATCTGACTTGTCTACCCGTGAAAAGATCTAATGTCGCTTATGTTTATACGTTCTCTGGAGCACTCGCACCTCGGTCCGGGTTTTTATAATGGGTGAGATAGGGAAAGATCATACTGCCTATAATTTATATACTGTGGTTATAATTGAATGTCGACTGTGGCATAATTCATGACAAAGGTAAGTCTTTTTTAATAGTCTGGACTGTATTTCAAGACGCACAATGTCTATGGCTGTGATAAACGTGGTTAGTGTGTGTTTGTGTGTGTTAAAATCTAGGCTCTTGCAAATAAGATGATTGATTGATTTAGTTCTACCATACCGTAACTGCCTATGGTTTTTTTTTCAGGCCGTTGGTTCACTTAGCATCCATTCTTGCCTGGCTGCTTAGCAAACGGACAGTTAGGCCGAGATTCCTTCTTTATGTTTTCAGTGTTAGCCAGTTTCTTTGATTTTAGACCATTTCTTGCAAAAGGCATGCATGCCCACAGGTCTGAGGACGTCAAAATATAAGATTAAATTCGTGTTTTCATTGATTTTGTCAGTTTGTATTTGTATTAGCTTTTATGTGTTTTCAAATTCCGTCCTAAAACTCATTCCTATTTCAGGTCGCTGTAAATAATAGGCAAGACAAAATTTCTGAAGAGCTGGCTCAGTAAGAAAGACAGCGCTGGGCATAAAGTGAAAGAGTGGTGCACAAAAGGGAGTGACAATGACAGCTCATTCTATTATAAAGTTTGTAAAAAGACACTCAGTTGCCAGAAAGGGTTCCAGGCTTTCTTCAACATGCAGCCGCACAAGATCACGAAAATAATACTTCTGTCATGTTAAACCAGCATCAGTTGAAACTCACTGCATCAGCTACAACCGGAAACCACCCAAACTCACAGAGTGGCGATAGCGTGCCACAAAAGAATCTAGAAATGCTCTGCAAGCGAGAAGCAGCGTAAAGGGTGGAGATAGTTTGAGTTTTGAAGACTATTGCTAGTTCTTTTGCTGCAGCTTCGTGTGATCATACTGCCGAGGTGTTCCGAACACTTCGTGTTCGGAACACATCAGGTGTCCCTGATGCTGTACCAGAAGGCTTCTCGTTAAATGCTAAAAAAATGACATACTAGTTGACGGAGGCTATTTATCCGTACTTTCGAGAAATTCTAGTCAGAGATATCCAGAAATCTGATTTTGCGCTAGAATTTGATGAAACAACGAACAATGGTGGGGTAAAAGAGCTCCAAATAAGAGTTCGCTACTGGTCAAAAGAGCGGAAATAGTGGTTACTCGGCATCTTCAGACATATTATATGGGACATGCAACCAGTGAAGATCCAAGTAAGAAAATCCTGCAGAGTATTGAAGACGACGGACTTTTACTTGAGAGATTGCTGATGCTTGCAAGTGATGGCCCAGCTGTCAATAAGAAAGTGTGGTCAGTTCAAAAGGCCTATTGAATGTCAGAACCTGTAACATTCATGCAGTATTTAATGCATTCCTGAAAGGGCTACACGAACTCGGGGAGGAGTGCTCTGATATGATCATGGCTGTTTACCGCTTTTTCAGCGGATGGCTAATTTGTTCTGACGGTTTCAGCCAGTGCCAATGGAAAGTTATAGTTCCTCAGTATAAGTTTGTGAAGCACGTCCCCACGAGATGGCTCACCAGAGAGGAAGCAGTAAGCCGCTTGATCGAACAGTGACCTGCATTGATAGAATATTTCCTAGAATTCGTGCCAAAGACAAATAATCTGAAGTACCTGATGTTAAATGCAAAATATTTAAAAGTTAAAAGTTGGCTAAAAAAGCAAACAATGAAAGCCAAAATTTAGTTCATTGTAAGCTCTGCAGCAACTTTCACCGCTTTTAATGGTGTATTTCAACGACAGGAGCCCTTAATTCATGTGGTACACTTTGAGCTGAGACGGTTATGCACAGTTCTTTTGGGGCAGATTGTGCCGGCTGATGATGTCAATCTCCGGATCCTCGGTGGTTTTGAAGGCTTAGATAGTACTGCAGATGTTTACCTACAGCGATCCTTGTGTAATGAAAGGGTCCTGGCTGCCCTGGATTCTTCGAAAGTTATCCTGAAAGACAGGAATTTTTTTCCTGAGAATCAGGAAGCATATCAAAGCTGCTGTACAGTACCTGCTGACAAAATGCCCTGTGAACAACGAGTTTTGCAAAGCCTTGCCTGCCTAAGCCCTCCCAGTCCAGATTTCCAAAGAGCGAGTTGCAGTGATATCCTCTACATCGCGAGAGAACTTCTATTTGAGCCGGATATCGAGCAAGTCCAGGGAGAAGGGTTGTTATTACAGTCAGATCCCGTGCCGCCACCCACGGATAGTGCTCGAATCGATAGCTATTGGCAAAAGATCCTGGAACTGAAGACACCATCTGGTGAAACCAAATATCAGGCCTTAGGTCGGATCGTTCGGGCAGCTCTGTTGCTCTGTCATGGAAGTGCAGACGTAGAGAGAGGATTTTCTCGGTCAGCTCTGCTGATGACTAGCCTTCAACCTTGTACAGAAGAGCAGATATTGAATGCTAAGGCTTTTGTTACGGATGCGCTCCGCGACTATGAGAACAGACCAGAGCGTTTGCTGATCACAAACAAGCTGCTTTGTCTGCCTAGATCAGCTAGAGCCAGCTGTGAACTATACCTTATTGAGCGAAGACAGGAAGAATCAGAGAGAGAGAAGCTTGAAGTTGAGAAGAAAGATGCTGAATAATAAATCCAGGAGATGGCGCGGAAGAAGCAGAAAATAGCGGACCTAGAGTCAGACATTGTACGAAAAAAGAGATGGTTAAGCAGAAGAAGGGAATAGGCGATACCCTTCTGAGAGCGGCAGGGGAACGGTTGAAGAAAGCTTTGGAAGAGAAGGACTTCTTGGACATTGGTCTTACTCATAGTATGCTGGAACCAGCATTAAAAGCTCGGTCCGAAGAAAGGGAGGGGGCAGATGATGCTGAATCGGTTGAAGTACTTGTTCTGAAGAGGAAATCCGAACTAATTGATCGCCTTTCGAAAAAGTCAAAGAAGTGGTGACATAATATCCAGTGATTGCTTATACCTAGTCGTGGCGGACGCTTGTTTTTCAATAACTGAAGTTTTTTCTTTACCGAAGTTCAGTTTTCGTTCCTAGTACCATATTTTAAGTCGTACGTTTTTTGAAGTTACCGTTTTGTATAAGTAAATAAAATCGGTTGAAGAAAAAAAATAGGGATTTCAGCCTTTCTGTCCGTAACTTCTCGAGCTCTCATAGGCCAGTGATGATCTTACAGTAGTAATTGGCCTCCTTGTAATCCATCTGCCTATATTCTGAGGCCTTTTCTATAGTCACTTTTTGTCACCTTTTTGGTGTCCTCAAGTAACTAAAGTCACTTTTTTCGCGCACCTCGTCGCGGCCGACCCCTGCAACCACTTTCGACTTTTAGGGGGCACTAGCCCTTTGAATTACCAATCGAATGAGTCTGTTTTGAAGTTTCTACGACAACGCCTTCTATAAAAACCTGATATGCCCCAAGGGCATAACTTAAAACCTTTACCCTGAGGGTTTCGGGGGAGTGTTCTCCTCAAAAACATATTTTATTTCTGGGAATCAACTAGCCTACGCTGAACAAATTGGCTATCTCAAAATTTTGATTGGATGTGTTGTAGGGAATGATGGGCGTTGGGGGGGGGGGGGGGGCTAGGTGCCCTCCAATCACTTTTGACTATTAAAAAGGGTACTAGCCCTTTGAATTTCCAATCACAAGAGCCTGGTTTAAAGTTTCTACGACAACGCCTTCTATGAAAGCCTTATATGCCCCCAGGGCATAACTTAAAAGCAGCGCCCTGAGGGTTGTGGGGGAGTGTCCTCCTCAAAAACCTATTTTCTATCTGTAAATCAACTACCACAAACAAAATGGCTATCTCACAATTTTGATTGGATGTGTTTGGGGGAAAATGGGCGTGAGAGGGCTTGTTGCCCTCCAGTCCCTTTCGATTATTAAAAAGGATACTAGCCCTTTGAATTTCCAATGGAATGAGCCTTTTTTGAAGTTTCTAGGACAACGCCTTCTATAAAAACCTTATATGCTCCCAGGGCATAACTTAAAACCCTTGCCCTGAGGGTTGTGGGGGAGTGTCCTCCTCAAAAACACATTTTCTATCTTGAAATCAACTACGCTGAACAAAATGCCTTTTTCTCAAAATGCCCTTCAATCACTTTCGACTATTAAAAAGGGCACTAGCCCTTTGAATTTCCCATCGAATGAGCCTGTTTTGAAGTTTCTACGACAACGCCTTCTATAAAAGCCTTATATGCCCCCAGGGCATAACCTTAAAGCCTTGCCCTAAGGGTTGTGGGGCAGTGTCCTCCTCAAAACCTATTTTATATCTGGAAATCAACTAGCTTGAACAAAATGGTTATCTCACAATTTTGATTGGATGTGCTTGGGGGAAAATGGGCACGGGGGGGTTAGTTGCCCTCCAGTCCCTTTCGATTATTAAAAAGGGCACTAGCCCTTTGAATTTCCAATCGAATCAGACTTTCTGAAGTTTCTACGACAACGTCTTCAATAAAAACCTTATATGTCCCCAGGACATAACTTAAAACCCTTGCCCTTAAGGTTTTGGGGGAGTGTCCTCCTCAAAAATATATATTCTATCTTGAAATC
Source organism: Artemia sinica (assembly GCA_027921565.1). Classification (NCBI taxonomy): domain Eukaryota; kingdom Metazoa; phylum Arthropoda; class Branchiopoda; order Anostraca; family Artemiidae; genus Artemia; species Artemia sinica. The sequence continues at coordinate 66,155,196 of CM051259.1, forward strand.
AATTACGCTGAATAAAATGGCTTTCTCAAAATTTTGATTCTATGTGTTTGGGGGAATGATGGGCGTGGGGGAGGGCTAGTTGCCCTCCAATCACTTTCGACTATTAAAAAGGGCACTAGCCCTTTGAATTTCCAATTAAATGACCCTGTTTTGAAGTTTCTACGGCAACATCTTCTATAAAAACCTTATATGCCCCCAGGGCATAACTTAAAACCCTTACCCTGAGGGTTATGGGGGAGTTTCCTCCTCAAAAACACATTTTCTGTCTAGAAATCAACCACGCTGAACAAAATGGCTATCTCAAAATTTTGATTGGATGTGTTTGGGGGAATGTTTGGCGTGGGAGGGGGGCTAGGTTCCCTCCAATCACTTTCGACTATGAAAAAGGGCTTTAGAACTCTCGATTTCCAATCGAATGAGCCCCTTTTGAAGTCTCTACGAAGACCCTTTCTATATGAAGTGCCCTGCTTTAAAGAAAAAAATAATAAACTGTACATTGTTTCAATATTAATCTTATATGCCCTCAGGGCATAACTTAAAACCCTTGCCCCGAGGGTTTTGGGGGAGTGTCCTCCTCAAAAACATATTTTCTATCTGGAAATCAACTACGCTGAACAAAATGGCTATCTCAAGATTTTGATTGGATGTGTTTGGGGGAATGAAGGGTGTGGGTGGGAAGAGGGGGGGGGGCTAGCTGCCCTCCGATCACATTCGACTATTAAAAAGGGCACTAGCCACTCCAATTTCCAATCGAATGAGCCCTTTTCAAAGTTTCTACGACAGCTCCTTCGATACGAAGTGCCCGGGTATGGAGAAAAAAAAACACATTGTGCCCACATCGTTCTTTACATAGGCAGCGCTAGCGCGCTGCCTATGATGAAAGACATATCGCCGAACCCTTTTTTCTTTTAATTGTTTAGGCAGTGGGACAAAAACTTCATTTTCCGCCTCGGCTTGTCTTTTGCAATTACACAAGACATATCGCCGAACCTTTGTTTGTTTTAATCGTTCGGGTGGTGGGACGAAAGCTTCGTCTTTTGCCTCGGCTTGTCTTTTTTCATTATGAAAGAAATATCGCCGAACCTTTTTCTTTTAATTGTTTCGGTGATGGGACAAAAACTCATTTTTCTTCGAAATATTTATCTAGTCCAAGTTTTTGATTTTCAAAGGTATGGTAGGCATTGATGACTTTTTCCGTGTCAAAATCCAAATCACAATCATCATCGCTATTATTTTCAATTTGTTTGATTCATTTTACCTCGGTTTGTCTATCGTCATTTGGAAATACATATCACCAAACCTCTTTTTTAAATAAGGTATGGTAGGCATTGATGACCTCATCCATGTCAAAATCCCAAAACCCATTCATCATCACTATTATTTTAAGTTTTGACACGTTTTGATTCTCGCTTTCCAGGTTGATTCTCACTGGCTTGCTCACATGTTCGGTGTTGCATGTCTTCTAACTGCGTGTTGTTTTGCTCTTCATTTTCATTTTTGACTTGATCACATGCTCGATGTCGCATTTCTTGTAACCGCGTTTTGTCTGCTCTTCACTTTCATTTTTGACTCGCTCACTTGCTCGGTGTTGCATGTCTTCCAGCCACGTGTGTATCTGCTCTTCATTTTCATTTTTGACACGTTTTTTTATTTTGATTACTTCAGACAATTTAGCAATGGCCTTTGCTTCAGCTGCCCCTATTGGTACTGTTGCAATTGATGGTCCAGGTTGTCCTTATCACGTTTGATAGTTCAGGTGTTGGTTGCAAATAATCATCATTTGTAGTAACTGCAACTGCAAATTTTCGTTTTTTGGGCCTTCCAACAAACATTATATTATATAAATACCTGATGCGTTGGAAACTCAACAATCTTATTTATGCTATGTATAACATCCTATAAGAGAATGCATATATGATGTCATATATGATGTGATAAAAAATGCTTATATGATATACTAACAAAGTACATGACGTCATTTGAAAAAAAATAAGGCTCTCAACGAATTTTTTCAAACTTCTGACCTATCTAATTGTTTTTTTAGGCGAGAATATTCCAAGATACTAATTTTCCAGAAAAAATATGGAGCCGTTTTTGAGAAAAAATACATGAATACATAAATATACAATTACTGCACGTTTATAAAGATAGTATTTACTATCTTTATATGTGAGCAATTATATTCTATGTATGTATTCTATTTTCAAAATGTTATTTTTATAACTGTTAAGCTACTGGCCAAGTTGTACAATAGTATCGCCCTTCCGCATATACTATATCTAACGCCTTTTTGGGATGTTTTGACCGATGTCGATAAGCAATCTCTGCGCAAATCTTACTTTAAGTTTGCTAAGTTTCTTCTACAAACCCCTAGATAGTTTAGAAACGAAAATTTGGTTCGACGTTTCGGTGTTACGGAGCCCCTTCCTGCAGGGGACTCACAGTTCGAATGTTTATCAAACCGGCCATCTCCACACCCCTGGAAGATGACTCTATTTTGATCTTGTTCTGATGTTCATGTTATGTGTTCATAGTTCGTTCTTTTTCTTTCTTGTCTTTGTTTTATTTTCATCCATCGCGTTTTGTTTTTAAATGTATGATGGGAAATAAATATTCATTCATTCACTCATTCATATAATATTATGTCTGCTGGAAGGCCCAAAAAAACGAAAATTTGCAGTTGCAGTCATGATTCTTTAGAACCAACACCAGGACTATCAAACATGACAAGATATGAAATTTGACAACCTGATTAGGGTGAGGGGGTTTAATACAGAAGGGAAAAACAGAGAGGACAAGACCATACGTCTTATTTCTACTAATTTCAGGGGACAAGATCACAGCCAATCAGAAGGCTAGTATACTTGCAGTACAATATTACACGCCTCTTTCTAGACCAATCAGGGAGCTAAAAATACTGACGGGAGTTACATCACTTGATTTCTGTGAACTATTAGCTTGAATTTTTACGTAAATTGCTTGACAAAACTGCATATTATCTGTTATGTCAAAATTCCACCTTGAGACAAAGTTTATAATGTCTGTGCTTCAAACCTGAGATAAGAGTTGATTTGAGAGCAGTGAGGAACAAACACCCGATAAAAAGGATGATATTGATGTTATTGCTATGCAAATTTATAACGTAAGGTTTTATTTATAAATAATTAATTGTGATATTTGCATGGTAAATTTTTACCAATTCATATTATTGACTTACGAATAAAGAGGATATACCACTCGATGCCTTTTTTATGCTCTTTCCAAATATAATTATAATTTTTTGTCACGAAAGTGCAAGTTCTATTGGAGTCAATTTTTAGGATTTGGCCATCTAGAGAAAACAGTTTACAAGTCCCGCGATTATTTGCAGTAAAAGTGTAAAAAATCTACCACCCGCTTGAAGAAACCGTTTTCTTTTAAAATCTTATCCTTTGTTTTTGCAAGCCAAGGCACGTACAGCGGAACGATGTTACTTTGTCTGTTGTCTAACACCTTCTGGCAGCTTTACATTGCCCTCAGTTAAATTAAAACAAAGTTCAGATATTAGATTAATAACTAATCTTTGTCAACACCATGTCTCAAATTCTCAAATTCGGTTTTGTACTGTAGCACTGTAACACCAATCTTTAAATGCGCGTTTGCCCGTTCAAAAATATCTATTCCTTTGAGTGTTACAGAAAATTCATAGTGGGAAATCAGACCCTTCTTTTCTATGCGCTGCCCACTGATCCAGACTTTTTTTTTAGCTTTATTTTGTAGAGTTTGGAAAGGCGATAAGAGAAATGCTTACATGAAACACTTTTGGCCTTTTTCAAAACAGATGCGTTGGACACCCCTGCATTCTCTTAAATCAGGATTATATTTTAATTCAATACCCCTGTTCCTATGCCCCCCTCTTAAAATAAAATCTTTTTTAAATTTACATATAATAACACTTAAATTTTCAACAAATAAAACCACTGAACCACTACCATCCTCATTATAATTGTTCAGATGCGTGACAGCATTGTCAATCCATTGCATGAAAACATTCTCATAATTCTCCAAATAAGGGTGCAGCACCAACATTTCAGTTTGCACATAATGATCATAGACCTCACCGTGATTTTCATTTAAGTAGAATATTTTTAAAACAATTGAGGCCTTAATGCTGTCCCGGTCTCCCCACAGTTGAATTCGGTGTTCAAAAAATGCTTGAATCTTCTCCTTATATGTATGGATGATATTTATAGGGTCGCTTATAATGTTCCCTGTCATCAATGTATTAAACGGATCACCAAAAGTTGCAGTAAAAACGTCTATTGTATTCAGAATTGAATTTTTTTGCTGAAATTCCGGTAGCGGTGAGAATTGTATATCATCACTACCTACTCCTCCTCCCCCACTTTTTTCAACAATAGGGATGGTGTGTGGAGTGAAATCTCCCAGTTCGCTTTACATAGCCTCTAATGCGTTAGGACTATGCGAATCAATCGAAGCGAATTCATTTTCTTATTCAATTAAATTCGGTTGAAATGGGGTTATATTTATTAAATCTGAGGGGTAATGGTTTTCATTTAACTCACGACTAAAATTATCTAAAATTTATGTGGTGTTAGAACTCAGCCAAGATAAATCACTCTCTAACAAATTAAGTTCTGAGCAAACTTCATTGCATTGTTCAACTGTAGTAGCGTCTACATCTAAAGAATTATTTTCAACATTGAAATAGTCTCCTAAAAAACTATCTGCCCATTCTGTGTCGTCAATAATGTCAGCAGGAATACTATCTAAATTGTCACTACCAGCACAGCCCCGTAAAAATCTACCGTACCCTTCACTGATATGTGGTGCTGTTTGAAAGGCGATCTGAATATCACGAAATTGCATTGGTGCTTCAATTGGAACTGTTTCGTCAATGCGATCACATAATTTATGACTTGTTTCTTCAGGTGGGGGAGAAAGTAGTGATGAATCTGTTCCAACCTATAAAGAAAATAGACACTTATTTTCAAAGTGTATAAATCACCTTTTTCAAGAAAATTCGAAAATTGGATTAATAGCAACCTATATTTTCTAATCATTTAAAACCTAAGCATTAAAATAAATAAAAAAAACACTTATTGTAGTAGTAGCAGAAGCAGTAGCAATAACACTATCTTTGTGCGTATAGTGACATTTGGTTAATTCACTGTCCCCCCTAACCACTCTATATGTCCTGAAAGTTTCAATTTAATAGCCACCTCATATGCATTACGTATATATCATATTTATAATCTAAACGGGACATAGTAGGTTCTGATTTTGTTCAACATCCCCTGAAAATTTCATATTAATACTCTTTATCTATTTTGGAAAAATCCGTGGTCTTACTTGGTTTGAAAGGGATAGTCTAACCCCTTCAGGCCATCTCCTGAAAATAGCTTATAAGCCACCTTATTTTTTTTTAAAGTCGAAAATTGGATTAATAGCAACCTATATTTTCTAATCATTTAAAACATAAGCATTCAAATAAATAAAAAACAAAAAACACCCTTGTTATAGTAGTAGCAGAAGCAGTAGCAATAATTTCGGATTTTAATTAATGCATTTCTTTTAATTAATGCAATTAAATGCATTAATTAAAGTCCGAAATCAGATGACATAGTTTTCCAACTTTTTTAATTGCTGGTTCGTTTTGTTTTTGAGTGAATGAATTGTTTTCTTTTCATTCTCAGTTGTTCGCTAGTATCCGTCGATGGCAGTTCATAATTTTTTGGATTTCGTGCAAATCGCAGATATTGGCGAATAACTTGCTTTTATGGTTGTTAGGTATATTGGTTTTAATTCTTTTAATTTTTGGCTTTTATTGAATTTTATTCATCTTTTAAGTTTTTGGTTTTTTATTTGGTTTTTTGGTTCTTTTCATATTGACTTTCCGCGTTTGTTTTTGTTGTTTTTTTTCTTCGGCACTTTCATTGGATACATTATTTCGTGTTGCGCTGAAGAAGGGAGGTGTTTGTCCTCTCGAAATATTCGCTTTGTTGTGTTTTTTCAGTATTTTGATTTCGCCTATAAAAAAACCCATTTTGCTCGTTTTTCTTTCTTTATTTAATGTGTATAAACCACCCTATTTTTTAAAAAAGTCGAAAATTGGATTAATAGCAACCTATATTTTCTAATCATTTAAAGCATAAGCATTAAAATACATAAAAAAAACAAAAAAAACACGCATTGGAGTAGTAGCAGAAGCAGAGTAGCAATAAAACTATCTGTGTGCGTATAGTGACATTTGGTTAATTCAGTGTCCCCCCCCCCAACCACTCTATATATATCCTGAAAGTTTCAATTTAATAGCCACCCCATATGCATTACTGATATATCATATTTACAATCTAAACGGGACATAGTAGGTTTTGATTTTGTTCAACATTCTCTGAAAATTTCATATTAAAACTCTTTGTCTGTTTTGAAAAATCCGGGGTCTTACTTGGTTTGAAAGGGATAGTCTAACCCCTTCATGCCATCTCCGGAAAATAGCTTATTTTCAATGTGTAAAAACCACCCTATTTTTTTAAAAAGTCGAAAATTGGATTAATAGCAATCTATATTTTCTAATCATTTAGAACATAAGCATTAGAATATATAAAAAACAAAAAAAACGCACTTATTGTAGTAGTAGCAGAAGCAGTAGCAATAATACTATCTCTGTGCGTATAGTGAAATTTGGTTAACTCACTGTCTCCCCCCCCCTAACCACACTATATGTATATATCGTGAAAGTTTCAATTTAATAGCCACCCCATATGCATTACTGATATATCATATTTACAATCTAAACGGGACATAGTAGGTTTTGATTTTGTTCAACATTCTCTGAAATTTTCATATTAATACTCTTTATCTGTTTTGGAAAAATCCAGAGTCGCTAAAAAAAAGGGAGAATTTGCCGTTGTTGACTGCTAGTCTATTTACAAGAAATATCGTTAGATTTAAAACTTACATTATTTGTTCCTTGCAAGGCCAGCATGTCCATTGTCAGTTCACCTTCTTGCATATAGGCCCTTGTGTGGCTGGATATGGTATTCACGTCTTCTATATTGAACGTAGGACGTTTAGCGTAGCAAATTACTGAAGGACGTGAGTGATTCTCAATTTGGGCCTTTTTGACGGTGGGGGGGGCATATTCTTCAAAATTTTCCTTAAAAGGAATTAAATTATAGTTTTTTTAACCATTTTACAACTTTTGGGAGGTTTTATCATTGAAACTAGCTAAAATGTTGATAATTCTTATACAGATATTTTTCATTAAGATATTTTTATTCTGCATTAGAGAAATTATGTTTCTAAAAAAAGAATTAAGTGGGGATAAATTTCTTTGTTAGACTAGGCTATAGACCCCTTATTATAAAACCTTAAAAATGTTATAAATTCTAGAAATATAGGCATGAAAGCACGTTTCAACTATAATTAGATAGAAAAAAGCTCGTTAACATACAGTTTATAGGCCTAAAATTTACATCAAACGACACTTTCAAAAGCTAGCCTAGTAGAAAATAAATTAATGTGTTCAGAGAAAAAATGCTAGCTGAGTTTCATTTAACATACGCTTTATGCTAGCCCATCTCCCTAATGTGCAAATATATACCTTGAATTGGTATATATAGGGGTGGGGGGGGGGGTGTAGAATTCATTTCCGAAAAAAGGCATCGAGTGGTATATCCACTTTATTCGTAAGTCAATAATATGATTTGGTAAAAATTTACCATGCAAATATCTCAATTAATTATTTATAAAAACTTACGTCATAAATTTGCGTTGTAATAATATCAATATCATCCCTTTTATCTGGTGTTTGTTCCTCAATGCTCTCAAATGAACTGTTATCTCAGGTTTGAAGCACAGACATAATAAACATTGTCTCAAGGTGGAATTTTGACATAACAGATAAAACACAGTTTTGACAAGCAATATACGTAAAATTCAAGCTAATAATTCACAGAAATCAAGTGATGTAACTCCCGTTAGTGTTTCTAGCTCTCTGACTGGCTGTGATCTTGTCCCCCCTGAAATTAGTAGAAATAGGACGTGTGGTCTTGTCCCGGTCCTTTTCCCGTTAAAAATTAGCATGGCCTCCCTCCTAACCTGGACCATCAATTGCGACAACACCGATACGGACAGCTAAAGCAAAAGCCATTGTTAAATTGTCCGAAGTACTCAAAATCCTAAAACGTGTCAAAAATGAAAATGAAGAGCAGAGGCGCGGGCGGTCAAAAGTTATGCGAAAACGACAATTAGAGTGTGTCAAAAATTAAAATAAAGAGCAAAGACACACGCAGTTAGAGGACGTACGACATCGAACAAGCGAGGGATTCAGAAATGAAAATTAAGAGCAGTGAGTCAATGAAAATCAACCTGGAGGCAGAAAATCAAAACGTGTCAAAATTGAAACTGATAGCAATGATGATTGGGTTTGGGATTTTGACATGGATAAAGTCATCAGTGCCTACTATAACTTTGTTAAAAAACAGAGATTCGGCGATAAGTATTTACTAGTGATGAAAGATAAGCCGAGCTCTGAGTTTAGAAGACAAGCGACAGTAAGAATCCATATATAGAAGCCTGCCGCATGCCAAGAGCTGGTACTATATATATATATATATATATATATATATATATATATATATATATATATATATTATATATATAATATATATATATATATATATATATATATATATATATATATATATATATATATATTATATATATATATATATATATATATATATATTTATATATATATATATATATATATATATATATATATACTATATATATATATATATATATATATATATATATATATATATATATATATATATATATATATATATATATATATATATATATATATATTATATATATATATATAATATATATATATATATATATATATATATATATATATATATATATATATATATATATATATATATTATTTTAATGTGGTTTAAATAAATAATCAATTTGCTAAGCCAGTAGTTACGTGGACTTTCGCACGACCGCAAACCCTTATAGAATTTTCTTCCGTGCAAAAGTATTTTGTATTCTATTTGGTTATTCGTGATTGTTAAAAAATTATAGTTGAAGTAGTGGTAACTAGTTATATTGATAAAGATCTACCTTACCTACCTTACCTTATAACAAAAGGAGCTTCTAAAGAAGCCAAATCGTTCAAATGTTACATTTTTCTAGCTGATTTTTAATGTTTTGCATGCAAGTATGCTAAAATATTTTTTAAAAATCCTTTCCTGAACCCTAAAAAGAAAATTCTTCTCTATTTAGTCAAAAAAGTCAAATATACGCTTTCCAATGTTAGAAGTTTCAGTAAGTCTGATTATCTCCACCACAAAACGAAAGAAGTTAAATGGGGGAAAAATTCCGGGAAAGTGGGTTTTGGTTTTTAGTTTTCTGTTGATTATTCGGATTTCTTATCCAAGCTCTACAAGCCATGACAAGACCATCCAGTCAATTCTTAATAGTTTGGCTACACACTCTAAAAAAGTTTTTAATGGGTGAGATAGGAGTATCCTTTCAGGTATTGAGTCCTCTTAATGTAAAGTTGCTACGGCTTACAACCTGTGTTTACACTTCGGCCAATTAATGGATACTATAAACTGAAGTGTTACGATGTATTGTATGGTTAAAGGTAATTATAGAACTATCAGCTGCTTTGCAGAATAATTCAAACAATCCCTAAAAAATGATCCCTTGTTTTGAAATTATCTACCCTATTTTTAATGTTTTCATTTTTATTTATTTTGAACTTCCATTACAGTAGCCTCATACTGATATTCACAAATCCGAAAAATCCTCAAATACCTGTTTTGGTGGGAATGAGACATTTGGGCCGTTTTTTCACTCATCAATGTGCTAAGAACTTACATCATTTGTCAGAAAACGCTTAAAAGTGAAATCTTTGAACTAAGATCTTGCATCTTTTGTCGTTTTTATGCAAAAGTCTTTCATCATTCTGCTCTGATCAGCGGCCTGAGAACAATGATGAGTATATCATCGAAGTTCTCTCATCATTGTTCTATATGGCAGAACAGTGGCAGTCTTCACACTTTTTGCTAACATCAGTGATCTGTAAGATCTTAGAATAAAGATGAGTTAAAAAACCATAATCCTTGCAGAAAGATGCGAGATCTTAGATGTAAGATCTTAGTGCTAAAAAACGGGGATATTATTTGTGAAGCCTTCACTCAGTGTGTTTTACTTTGAATTTTAAGTGTTTGTACCATGGTCTCGGAAGCGTAATCAACAGCATTAAAAATTTTTATAAACCAGCATTGATTGAATTCAAACAGCTTTTGTGAAATACTAATTAGTTAATTATGATTAAGGACTGGCTTACTGCATTCCTAATTAATCTTGTCTGAGACGACACATTCGCAACGTTAACCGAACCAAAGGGGGGGGGGGTGAACATAGAACGTAAACATGGTTTATCAAAGGTAATTGTAGACGGGGCGTGTGACTTCTTATCAAAGGGAATTGCATAAGGAGCGTACGCACTTATGGCCAAAGTGGGTTGAGACAAAGGGTATTTACTTTGGACCAAAGGTAGTCAGAAAACGGAGTATACGCAGCGTTAACCAAAGGGGCTGAAGGTGGATTGCAAATTCTTTTTACCAAAGAGAGTTGAGAATGGACCGTAGGAAATTACCAAAGGTGTTTGCCAAACACATGTCCGTACTGTTGACAAAGGAAGTTTGAAGGCAGACAAGTGCAAATGTTGATCAAGGGGAATGAAAACGAATCGCACAGACTATATGCCAAAGGGAAAAGAAAAAGACCATATTTACTATTTACCAGAGAGGTCAGAGATGGAGTGTATGCACCATAGACCAAGGGGTATAGGCTAAAGTGAATAAGAATGGGAGTTTCCTCACCATGGACTGAGGGAATCGGAGATTTTTCGTACCGTGATTTAGGGGGGGGAGGCCTGTTGATATTTACTATCCTTTACTTCGGTAAATAATCCCCGATACGGTCAACTCAATTTCACAAAAAAACTGTTCCCTGTCAGTTTGAGTGAAAAAGGAACCTGCTCCAAATTCGAGATCAAGAAACGAAAATAGATGTTGTCAAAATTTAAATTCATGCACTTCAGAATAGCCAAATCTAACGCCTTAATCAAAATATATTTCTTCAAAAACTATGTGCTAAACATTAGGATCTTAAACTTGGCTGGTTGTTCTGTGTGTATAGTGTTTTTGGTTAATGAAATCAAGTCAAGTCAAAGTTCAATATTTAAGTTCAAAAATGTAGGGAAGGATTGAGCTTGGGCACAAAATACTTTTGCAGCCTAAGTTAAAGGGGAATCAAGGAGACTTAAGAGGAATGTTTGATATAATCTCCTTAATTAGCAGACTAGGTCTCAGGGGCATTTAAACCCTCTCATTAACATCATAATCTAAAATATGTTTACTTTCTCCGGGGAATATATCTTTAGGCATAGTTTTCTTTTAATTGATTTTCCTGTCGCTAGGTTCTCCAATCCCATTGAGGTTTCCGATACACATAAAATGTTTAAAATGAAATAATGGAATAGGGTTCGAATTAATCTGTTAATGAGTTTTAGTGCATCCAGACAACAATTTTAAAAATAAAATTATACTCACTTTTATGAGATAAAGTTATCTTAATAATTAAAACTTAAAACGAACAGAAATTATTCCGTATATGAAAGGGGCTGTCCCCTCCTCAACGCCTTGCTCTTCACGCTAAAGTTTTTTATTGTTTAAAAAAAATAGAGTTGTGAGAAAGTCAAACTTTAGCGTAAAGAGCAAGGCGTTGAGGGGGGGACAGCCCCTTTCATATACGGAATAATTTCTTTTCGTTTTAAGTTTTAATGTCGCTCCTTACTTTCAGTTTAAAAAACTTGTTTTTTTTATTTAATTCACACTAAAACGAATTGGTTTGACGAAAGCGATATCGACATCCCCACCTAACGTTGCGCTCGAGTAACAATGGCGCCCTTGGTCCAGTGCCCAAGTTACATTAAAAGGCCAGGTCATAATAAAAGCTTTCAATTTGGGAGGTTCAAGGAGGAGTCTTTGACAGTCTTATGACCTCAGGGTACTAGATGTTGCAACGTTCTTACGTATCTACAGTGGTTTAGAAAATTCGATCACCCCACAAATGATTACCAAAAATATGCACAAATGTAATATTTGGAATATTATAACACTTTTTTCAAAGCTTTGCAGAAAAGCAAAAAAGTCTAAATACCCCTAACTACGCTTGAAAGCTATTTTAAAAAGAAATTCTTTGGAGATTTCCATGGAAATGACCATAGCAGAAGCTTTGAGCCTGGGTGGGGATCAAAGAGGAGTCTAAGTATTTTGACCACAGGTGACTTATTGTTGCGACTTTCTTAAATTTGGTAATTCTTGTGAGCATTTGGAAATCAAAGCTTAAACTCAATAACTGATACTAAGTGTCCTAACATTTTGCTTGGATTAAAAGTGAAGAACAAGGATGAACATTTCAAAATCTTCCTGGAGCTACTTCAGTCTGCATATTATTTCATTTAATTACACTTAAAACGGATGAGCTTTTCATTTTTTACCTAAGAAAATAGCTGGTACTTCATTTTTCTTCATAGCGAATAAACTATTAAGTGTTTTTTGTGTCATTGTAATTGAAGTGTTCTCATGTGAAGTGTTCATCATGTATTTTTCAATTTGATAAATTTACTCCTTTTAGATGCAGTTTATAATTTGACTGATATTAGGTATTTATCAGTTTATAATTTGGAATGAATCCCCAAAAGAAAAAATGAATAATATCCAAAAGAGCAACCAAAAGCGATAAAAAAGCAGCAGTTCAGCCTTAGCCTACATGACATATATTCTATAATGAAGCCAAAAAAAACTTTAAAGTGCATTTTTTTTAAATTGTAATTAAAAACCAGTTTTTAATACAAGAAGGCTTTTTAGGAATCCAAAAGAGCAAAAAAAAAAAAAAAACAATCAATATCAAAGTCGCCCATTTCAACTGTTTTAAAGGTGACAAAACAGAAATAGGCAAAGGGCATTATGAAAAAATTAAGCTTCTAAGTTCAAAGTTATATTCAAAGTTTTTACCCAGATAACTGACGAATTTTGTGATAAGGTATTTGAAGTTTTATATGCAGTAATGCTCGATGAAAAAAAACTACTAATTTTGATAATTATTTATGTTAAGAATACATAGCTAAGAGATACTTCAACTACTCGTATTATGCAAGGGTTCTGAAACGCCACAGCCATTTCGTTTCTACCAGATTTCTACTTCTCTTGATGAATAACGAAGAAGACCAGTTTCCAGCCAGCGACTTGTGAATCTTTGAACTCATGAATAGGCTCGAATCTGTTGTAAATTTAAGCTGTGATTTGAGAAAGACTGATGAAAACATTAAAGTTTGCGGTCAACATTGATCGCGCCGGCGGCGCGGCGCGGCGTGCTGTTTTTTGCCCCGCCACCGCCGGTTTTCCCTCATCGGTGCGGCACCGGGGTCTAGGTTAAGCCCTATCTTAATTGGTTTAGTAACTTGTCTTATTTGGCGAATAGCGTCAATAATAATCCTTTATTTTGTTGCAATTAATTACAAAAAAAAATTCCGAAAAAGAAGTTTTTCAAAGAAAAGTAAAGGCCATATTAAACTTAAGATGAGAAGAAATAGAAACCTACAATAACTCAAACTCAAAACTACCACAATTTACTGCTAAAGAAGAAATGAAACCCAAATTAACACAAATTAAATAAACAATCATAGCAAAAAAAAAAATACAACAGGTACTAATATAAATGAATAAATAAATCTTAAGAGCACTAAAGCTTAATTTAAATATGCAAATCATTCTTAAAATGAACAAAAATATTTTGCTATTGAAGTATAAATGAAACCCAAAACGAACAAAATTAAATAAACAATCATAGCAAACAAACATACAATAAGTACTAATATAAATGAAAAAATAAATCTTAAAACGAGTAAAGCTTCAATTGAATTTGCAAATCAAGCTTGAAATGAACAAAATGACCAAACGAGAGTTTGGGTATTGCCTCCTTCTTTCACTGTAAAAGCCTAAAACCTACTGCGTCATTGGCGCTTTACTGAAAACTATATGTGTCTTGAACAGTCTTGGAAAGTACAAATATAATTAAACTGAATATTTGATATTTAATGATATTAATTGTTGAAAGGTCATCACTTCAAGATTTTATTTCAGTGTAATTTTTCTTTCATTTTCAATGCTGTAGTAGCTGGAAAAGAAAATGTTTGTAATATAATTCGTTTTCAGTTAAGCGCCAACGATGCAGTAGGCTCTAGACATTTACAGTTAGGGAAGGGGGCAGTATCCAAACTCTCGTTGTAGTGAAACTATATTTCTCTTGAATAGCCTTGGAAAGAACTAATAAAGTGAAACTAAATAATTGATATATAATAATATTAATTGCTGAAAGCTCAGTAGTTCAAAATTTGATTTTACTGCAATTTTTATGTTTATTTTCAATGTTGTAGTAAGTAGGCTACAAAAGAAAATATATGTAATGTATCTTGTTTTCAGTAAAGCGCTAATGACGCAGTAGAGGTTGTGTCGACTTTGGATTTTCTTATATTTGATCTTTGAACTATTTTTAAGAAAATGGCTATCTCAAATTTTTATTAGATCCATTTACGGCAAAAGGGCGTGGATGAGCTCAACAATCGGATGAGTTCTCTCCGAAGCTTATACGATCACTCCTTCTATATGAAGTGCCCTTGGGGAAAAATAACAATAAATAATAATAAAACGTTGTAGCCTTAGGGCCTTTACTATAAGCAACGTTATAGCGTTGCCTCTGATCAGAGGCAACAGGCTAGCAAAGTAAACAGTTTGGGGTGACGAATTGTAAGCAATGAGTAACTCGGTCCAATAGTAACCGAAACTCTACGAACCAAATTTTGATAACAATAGAGACATCAAAGTAGATATTTTCCCCGGGGGAGAATTCTCTGTGGGAGGGGAAGTTTCTGGGGATAAACTTTTCAGGGAATATTTTAAAGGACAGGAATTTGCCAGAATTCTTATACAAATTCTTTTTATTTGTCTTATTTTCTAATTGGGGACTAAATTTTCCGTGTGGAAATATCATGGGGAATTATCCGGGTAAACTTTTTCTGTCGGGTCGGGAATGTCATGAGATTTTTCCGTGGGGAGGAAGGGATTTTCTGCAGGAGAAATTTTCCACGCGAGACTTTCCGTGGGAGACACTATCTAAAAAGGGGAGGGGGTTTCCGAAAAGAAATGGTCCATGGAGGTTGAAGGGAGGATGATTTCGGTTGATTTGAAAAACTATCAGAAATTAAACAAAAAAAATTACCTTTTCAAATGAAAGGAGGCTTATGAGTATTTTCAAGGGGGAATTTTCATACAAAACTTTCCTGGAGGAGTTTTCAGAAAGGGTGGAACTTTCTGTTTAAAACTTTTCGGGGCGTGGGGATTTATCTTGTATGACGACCCCTGCCATACAAAGTGGACTAGCGAAAAAAAAATATATCCATTGAAGCCAAATCCCTCTTTGCGTAGTTAGCCCTAAGACTAGAGTAAATAATATGGAATTTTGAGGAATGATGAAGCCTTATCAGCTGTCGTATTTCTAAAGACAATATATTGCGGAATATGAAATTTTCAGAAGAGTGTGAAAACTGAAAAACACGTTTTTGGTTTGTTGATTGTTATTAATGAACAGCTTTTTGTACAAGCAATGCCTTTTTTATCTGGCCTATAAGATCAGACAAGCGACAAAGGGTAACTATTTCTATATTTTAGAAAACAAAGTAAGACCCATTTTAGGAAAAAAAAACCTTCTAATTATCTTGAGACCTGACTAAGAAGTTAAAATTGTTAAACGAACAGTTGGGTGTATAAAGAAGGTTTTTTGAGCCTTAAGAACAAGACGGACATAATTTTTGATTTAAAACACAAAAATCCATGCATTTTCATTTTTTGAGAAAATGATATACAAAGCTTTTTAAGAAATAAGACCTTATTATTGTCATGAGACCCAAAAAAGATACAAAAAAAAGACAAGATCGAGTCTATTGATTACACATAGTTTCATAAATATGGTGGATTAGAAATGTCACTTTGATTAAAAGTGTTCATCAGAACAAGATCTTGCAGAAAATAAGTCGAAATTCGTTTTTTTTTTACCACAAAAACAACGCTAAGGATATTTGCTTTTATAATAATAAAAAAAAACTTCTTCTAAAAACTCTTTTTCAAAAAAAGTAGTATCATTCCTCGTATCCATTTTAGTTTCCTTTCATAAAATCTGTATTTGAATTGTTTATTTTATTATTAACTAAATTGATTATTTATTTTATTGCTTCTCAATGAAACGATTTTTTATTTCAGGCATCTGGTAGAGAATTAAGCTTTATGCTACTTTTTGGTATACTAATATGCTACCTAAACACGTTCATATTGCTTGCAAAGCCATCTACTGTAACTTGTTCTCTTCAACGAGTTGGAATTGGCATTGGGTTTTCACTCACATATGCAGCTTTGTTTACAAAAACGAACAGGTAAGTCAGTCAGTGTTGCCCGGTTGGGTTAGTTTTCAGCCACTGGGATGGCACATTTAACTAATGAAATTCGTAAATCGAATTCAATGTTCATACAAATAATTTTGCTTAGCATTATATTTTAGCAAAAAAAATTATCAAAAATGATGATTAAACTGTGAAGGCACTGGGCAATAGATTATTTTATAGCTAGAACAACGTTGGGTTGCAAACGTCTGGGAATAGAAACACGCGATCCCTAGCTTACAGAGAAAGCAGCAGGAGGAAATCGTCCTTAAGATCAAGAAGCCTATTGCATAAACTCTGTTCCCAAGGACATAATAATAACAATGGCTTAATGGTTCAGTTGAATAACGCGTCATTCCATTGGCAATCTTTGGGCTTACGTTCGATTCCTATATCGGGGTAAAAAAAAAAAACCTTTGATGAAGGATTATAAAGGTTCCCCAGATCGAAGCAACGTCTTGCGTAAGTGGCCTGGGGAGTGCCTTGAGGAACCATGTCAAGGAAAAAAACGTCTCAAATAGAACAACGTCTTGAAAAAAAACGTCTTGAAAAAAAATGTCACGAAGAAAAAAACGTCTCGAAGAAAAAAACATCTCAAAGAAAAAAACATATATTCAAAGAAAACAAAAACATCTCGAAGAAAAAAATGTCTTGAAGAAACAAAACGTCTAGAAAAAAAACGTCTTGAAGAAAAAAAACCTCTCGAAGAAAAAAATGTCTCGAAGAAAATTGTCTTGAAGTAAAAAACAATAACAGGTGCGTTTAAATTTACATAACTATGATGTAACACCTATCTGTGCTCAAGGCGTCATCCTCATTTACATCTGGGTGTTCCCCACTTCCCAGGAATTG
Organism: Artemia sinica; assembly: GCA_027921565.1. Taxonomy (NCBI): domain Eukaryota; kingdom Metazoa; phylum Arthropoda; class Branchiopoda; order Anostraca; family Artemiidae; genus Artemia; species Artemia sinica. The sequence goes on from CM051259.1 coordinate 66,172,639, forward strand.
TTCCCTGGACAAAAGGGAATGCTTTTTTGATTAGAAGAGAAGGATTTTGGGGAGTTACATATCTCTGGTCAGGGCTGGCAGCATGTTGGGGAGCTAAACTATTTGTCTTTGGTCAGTTTGATGGTTACTACCGTAGATACCTGGACAAAGAGGACCTTAATGCATAAAATAGATTAGAAACACAGGTTCTCAAAAAAAAGGATCGTGAAAAGGTAAAAAAAAAATTTCCGGTGGGCTTGAAACTTCTATTCCTAAGTCCTTGAACTAAGGGAACACTAATGGACAAGGGAATATAGTGGTTCCCCTAAAATAGTGTCTGAAAAAGGGCCAAAAAATGTTTCTATGAATGGCTTGAAATTTATATCTATGAGTTATTTGCCCAGGTCTTCCAAATACAAAAAAAATTACAGCTGTGGGACTTGATTCTAGTTGGGGAATTAGTCCACCTGAAAATGGGACACGAAAGGATACGTGATCGTGCATCACTTGGCCTAAGGAATGTATTTTACAAAAGTAAACTTTATTTTGGGCATGTTATCCCCAAAAAAAAGGCCTTGGAATGACATAAGAAATTTTTGATTAGCTTGAAACTTTTATCCGCGAGTCCTTGAGTCATTAGATCACTGGCTCCATTGCACAGAAATAAATAGAAAAAAAAAGTAAGTTTACCTGAAAAGTAAGCCCGGGAGAGCACCAAAACAAAAAATTTTCTGAATGTTCCAAAACTTACAACAAAATGTTTCTTGTTTGAGGAGCCCTAATATACAAAATAAGTAATATCTTGGGGCACGGGCCCCAAGAAATAGTACCAAAAATTGCCAAGAATATTTCCTGATAGGCTTGAAACTTAGGGGCCAGAGGGACCCTAATTCACAAACTAATTTAATAATTTTTGTAAATATAAATCACTAAATGATCTTAATAAGTATTGATTTTAATGTATGAATGATTAATGACTCTGCAGGTTTAATTAAATAAACTATGATTGATTTTTCTGATTAGCTCAATGATTTAAAGAAATAAAATCGATTGATACATTGCTTTTCCAGGATTTCAAGGATATTTAATGCAGCATCAACATCGGCTAAAAGGCCAGAATTTATTAGCCCCAAGTCACAGGTTGCAATAACCTGCTCTTTAGTGGCAGTTCAGGTAAATAGAAGTTTTACTTATCGTTACTTCAGCTACTCATTAGGGCTACTATAGTTACCTAGACTTACTTCATATATGCTACCAATCGTTAGTCTGAAAAGAGTCAGATGATGCTATATAACGGGTAATCGAAGCTAGTATTTTTCAAGATAACTTTTAAAATCAGGGTTAGTAGATTTTTGCAGACTCTCCGAGGTTATATGTTTTCTTATGCCTGAACCTCACCGAGGGTGTGGGTGTAACTGAACCCCTGTTTAACTGAGCCCCATGAAACTAAACCTATTTAACCGCATACAAGTTCAACTAAAACCCCCTGTTTAGCTAATTCCCCGTGCAACTCAACCTCCATGAAACTCAACCCCATTCAAACCAACCCACATTGAACTGAACCCCATTTGACTGAATCCTCGTAAGACTTAACTCCCGTTTGGCTACGCCTCAACCTAAGAATGAGTGTGAACTAGCGCTGACTAGAAGCTCAGAATTTGCTTCTCGCTTCGTACGAAATTTCGAACTTATATTAACTATCTGGATAATCATTGCCTCGCTCTTTACACCAAAGTTCACATTACTTTAAAATCAGGTTTGTGACAAAGATTCAAACTTTAGCGTAAAGAGCGAGCCTATTAAGAGGGGGTAGCCCCTTTCATATACGGAATAATTTCTGTTCATTCTAAGTTTTAATGTTGCTCCTTACGTTAGGTTTTTTTTTTTTTTTTTTTAATAGAGTTCAGGGTCGCTGAAAACAAACGTCATACGTATAATTTTAGGCGGAGAGAAGCATTGGACGCTCCTGATGAAACTTTAACGAGTGTTGATAGTGCCAGTAACGACAACTACCTAGGCAACATCGATTTTTTGTGCTTTCACTTCGCTTTTTAACCTTTCCCAAACCTCTACTCAGCAGTCTTTTAAGAGATTAAATAAAAAAAAAACAAGTTTTTTAAACTGAAAGTAAGGAGCGACATTAAAACTTAAAACGCACAGAAATCATTCCGTATATGAAAGGGGCTGTCCCCTCCTCAAACGCCTCGCTCTTTACGCTAAAGTTTTTTATTGTTTTAAAAAATAAACTTGTGAGACAGAGTCAAACTTTAGCGTAAAGAGCGATGCGTTGAGGAGGGGACATCCCCTTTCATATACGGAATAATTTCTGTTCGTTTTAAGTTTTAATGTCGCTGCTTACTTTCAGTTTAAAAAACTTGTTATTTTTTTATGTAATTTCTGCTCGTTTTTTAGTTAATGCAGCTTTTTTTTGGCTAACCGTCATTGAATAAGTAAACAAAATTTGCATAAAAATTTTACTTTTCTTTTGCTAAATGGATGTCTTTACAAATTAACTTACGTAACTAACTTCTATATTCGTATATTTTTCTTCTGGCAAAAAAATACAAAGTTGCAAATTTTTGCAGATATGAGCTTGAAACCTATGTAATAGGGTTTTCTGATACGCTGAATCTGACGGTGTGATTTTCATTAAAATTCTTTGACTTGCAGGTGATGTTTCCCCCCTCTTTAAAAAATCGGGTAAATTTTCTCAGGCTCGTAGCCTTTGATGAGTAATACTAAACTTAATAAAATTTATATATTTAGAATCAGCATTATAAACACATTCTTTTGATACATTTATTGACATCAAAATTCCGTTTTTAAAAGTTTCGATTACTATTGAGCCGTATCGCTTGTTTTTTTATTGTTTTTTTTTATTACGTATATGAGGGGGTTCTCCCCTTAGTCAATACCACGCTCTTTACGTTAAAAGTTAAAAAAAAATTTGATTCACAAACCCCTGAATCACAAAGGCCGTTTAATTAGAATAGATAGCTCTTTTGAAAGCACTAACAAAAACTGTAGCGTAAAGAGCGAGGTATTGACTGGGGGGAGAACCCCCTCACATACGTTATAATTTCTGTTCGTTTTAAGTTCTAATGTTGCTTCTTACTTTCAGTTGAAAAAACTTGTTTTTTTATTTAATTTCTGATCGTTTTTTAAATAATGCTTGGAAATCCAGCGCCCCCTTCATTGAAATGTCCCTTACCCCAAAGAAACATCCTCCACGGAAATATTCTCCAGAGTAACCCCCTCCTCTAGCCCCCCCCCCCCAGAAAAAAAAACCTTCCTGAAAATGTCTGTTTACTTCCCAATAACCAATAAATAATGCTGGCAAGTCCGGCACCCCCTTCATGGCAATTTCCCTTCCCCCATGAAAACTTCCTTCATGGAGAGATCCTCCAACATAACCCCTGACCCACCCTTCCCTCCCACTACCAGAAAAAACCCTCCTGAAAACTTCTGTATACTTCCCAATAACCAATACTATATGTTAACATTGGGTAAAGTCCATAACTTTTAGCCCTCCCCCTGGGGACTTCGGGGGATGAAGTCATCCTAAAAGATATATTTATCATATTTTCGACCATGCTGAACAAAATGGCTATCTCAAAATTTTGATCGGGTGACTTTGGAAAAAAAAATAAGCGTGGGAGGGGGCCTAGTTGCCCTCCATTTTTTTGGTCACTTAAAAAGGGCACTAGAACTTTTAATTTCCGTTCCAATGAGCCCTCCCAAGATATTCTAGGACCACTGGGTCGATACGATCACCCCTGGGAAAAAAAAAAAAAAAACAAAAAACAAAAAAACAAATAAACACGCATCCGTGATCTTTCTTCTGGCAAAAAATGCAAAATTCCACATTTTTGTAGATAGGAGCTTGAAACCTCTACAGTAGGGTTCTCTGATACGCTGAATATGATGGTGTGATTTTCATTAAGGTTCTGTAACTTTTAGGGGGTCTTTCCCCTTTTTTCGAAAATCAGCCAAATTTTCTCAGGCGCGTAACTTTTGATGGGTAGCACTAAACTTGATGAAAGTTATATATTTGAAATCAGCATTGAAATCTGATTCTTTTGATGTATCTATTGGTATCAAACCCGTTTTCTAGAGTTTCGGTTACCATTGAGCCGGGTCGCTCCTTACTTATAGTTCGTTACCACGAACTGTTTGACCAACATTTTCCCAAGCCTATGCGCTATCAGCATGAAATTAAAATGAAATTGTTTTGGGTAAGAGATGTTTTAATAAACGTCTTTCTTTTTTCCGAGCAAATTTCGGTCCACTGGTACCTGAAATTACTGGAATAGGTTTAGAACTTCAAAATTTAGATTGTAAAATCAAAAGTAAGATCCAAACATTTTTGAGAAACTTTAGACTGTAAAACTTTTTCATCTTTTGTTGACTTAAAAAGAAACTCAACGCCTCCTACTCTTAAATCTTATCGCCATTTGAAGCATTATACGAAATTCCGAAATTTTAGTTACTATCAAACAGTTTGTGGTAATGAACTGTAAGTAAGGAACGACTAGAAATTGAAACCCTAAGAAACAGGAATTGAATATCAGTAGATACATAAATAAAATCGGCCTATTATGTTGATTCCAAATATATAAGATTCATCAAGTTTAGTGTTACCCGTCAAAAGTTAAGAGCCTGAGAAAATTTGTCTGATTTTAGAATTAGGGAGGATTAAAATAAAGTAATCTTAATGAAAAGCCAACAGTCAGATTCAGCGTATCACAGAACCCTACTGTAGAAGTTTCAAGCTCCTATCTTCAAAAATGTGAATTTTGCTATTTTTGCCAGAAGATATCACGGGTACGTGTTTTTTTTTTCCCCAGGGGTGATTGTATCGAATAATGGTCCTAGAAGATCGGAAGAGGATGCATTTGATAGGAAATTAAAAGTTCTAGTGTCCTTTTTAAGTGACCAAAAGGAATGGAGGACAACTGGGCCCCCTCCCACGCCCATTGTTCCGTCAAAATTGTCCGATCAAAATTTTGAGTTAGCCATTTTATTCAATACAGTTGAAAGATCAAATAAAGTGTGTTAAGATGTGAAATGACCCCCCACAGTCCGTGAGAAAGGCCTGTAAGCTATTAAATTTGCCCGTTGTTTACGTATAGTATTTGTTATTAAGAAGCATACAGATGTTTTTTGGGGGGAGGTGGTTTTGCTTTGGGTGGATTTCTATAAGGAGAGTCTTCCTTGGGGAGGAAATTTCTGGGGGCTGAATATTCCAGGGGAAATGTTACACAGGGGGATTTAAAAAAATTACTGTACGAAATTCGCTTTAGTTGTCTTAAATTCTCTTTGCCAAGTTTTTCATGTGGAGATGTTCCAAGGTAACGGTCTAGGGACTTTTTTCCACGTGTTTTGGTTTAATAATTTCCACGGAAGAGGGCTTTTCTGGGGTGATCGAGAAACCGATTAGAGATTAAAGTCTTATTCAAATGAAAGAATGCCAAGGAGAATTTTCAGGCTGAATCTTCTGAGAGCAATTTTACAGGAAGGGGATTCTCAGTGAGGATGGAACTATCTGAAGGGAATTTGACAAGGGGGTGCACTTTACGTTGAATTAAATGTATATGGAGGAGTTTTCCTTGAAGGGAGGGGTATATTTCATAGAGAGTGAGTCAGATTTACCGGCATTATTTGAAAAACGAACAGAAATTATTCCATAGATGAAGGGTTGCCCCCTCCTCAATACCTTGCTCTTTAGGATAAAGTTTTACTTATTGTCCCAATTTCTTAAGAGCGTCTGTTGAAAAAACAGGGCCGTTATTGAGGAGGGAGCAACCCTTCTTATGCAGAAAAAATCTGCCAAAATCAATATGCAAATTCAGTTTTAATTTTTCCTGATCCTCCCCTCCCTTCTGTGTTATACTTTATTTTCGTTTTTTTCTGTCTTTACCTTTTTTACACCATCTCTCTCCTCTTTAATCTCTGTCTCTCTTTAAATCTCTCTATTGTCGCTCCCGAGTCAGTTTGTTTGCCTAAGAATTCACTATCTCTTTGGTTGTTGACAGAGAAAAACTCAAAACCTGGCGGAGAAATTCAACAGGAGAAGAACGATTGAGTGGCTTAGCCCTCCTTGCAGTCCATAGAGACGTTGACATCTGCCCTGACAAGGTCATCGACATTTTTGCAGGGAAGAAAATTCGTCGCCTGGATTTCGTTTTATAGATATTCGTCCTTACTTTTAGCTAAAAAAAAATAAAAAAATATATAGACTACTTCTACTATTTGGCTTCTTTTTGTGTTAACTGTTTTTGCTGTTTAAAAAAAGCAAAAAAATTAGCTTGTAGTATTTAACTGTATATAAATACTTGTTTTGTTTGTGGGTTACTAAAAAAAAAAAAAAAAAAAAAAAAAAAAAAAAAAAAAAAAAAAAAAAAAAAAAAAAAAAAAATGTCCCTTAAATATACGAAAATATGCCTAGTGGACGCGTCCTCATTCGCAAGGGGTGGACTACCGGTTTCGAGCTAACGAAATGTTGCTCGAGGATATTAGACAAAGTCCACGGGAAAAAAATCGGGTACCCCCCCCCCCCCCCCGAACAAAAATCCTGGATACGGCCCTGATCCCTCCTTTCCTCTTAGGAGGTTCTTCCGCGAGGTTCTATAGGGATTGAGAAGGTCTGGATCGTCTGCATGCATACTCCAGCCACCTCTCGTCCTTTGACGAGTCATCTCCAGTCCTAAGTCGCTGGCAAAGCGCTGAGCTTCGTCGAAAATAGACGTGAAGGCAGTAGCAGCATTTCCTCGCATTTCCTTTGTTTTTGAAAGGACAGTTTCCACGTGCCTGCGTGCAGCTGCCAAATCACAGTCAACTGACGGAAAAGTCTTGTACAGTGGAAGCGTAAGGCAGAAAAGATTTTTGACCACATGGAGACACACAACAAAATGCGACTGATTCATCGTGTCCAGCAACTGCGCCGCTTTTGCAAAAGTTTCTGCATTTCCGTTCTCTTCAAGAGCTTCCAGGGATCGCAGGATTAGTCGGTAGAGCTCAAGAAAACGCACAACTGAATCGTGGCGCTCCACCTATCTTGTATCGTAGAGTCCGTTTAAAGTATGTTCCCTCGAATCTGGTAGTATTTCGTTCATCTTATCTTTTAAATTCTGTGTCCTGAGTGGATAAGTACGGTAAAAACTGCAGACTTGTGACAAGACACCGAATAAATGCTTAAACGCCAGAATAGAGCATACAGAAGAGATGACCAAGTTGAGACAAGTTGAGGGATTACTCGTAAAATATGTTTATGGTAATGGCAGTAGTATGGAGGTATGCAGCACAACAAGACAGTACCCCCACCACACAACAAGACACATTCAACAAACATATACAACAAGACAGTACCCACACCATACAACAAGACACATTCAACAAGAAACATACAAAAATACACATCCTGACATTCCAAGCAGCCATTGGAGACATCAAGTCTGTCGACCATCTGGCATGACTCTTCGGAGCGATGAGGAAAGTTCTTGGAAACATTATTATTAGAGTTTTGGTTGCCAAGAGAATCGTTCAATAATAGAAGTGATTTTGAAGTAACATTATGTATAAAATGAAGTTGTTATATGGATTCTAATAAACAATTGGTAGCGATCTTTTTGTACTCTAATGGTCTCAAGCCGATTATTGGTTATTGTTTACTGATAATTGTTTATGAGTACAAGAGGGCAGGTATCATTATTGTAATGTAATGGCCCATTGCACATCGGTTTTCCATTGCCAGGCTTGTGTATGAGTTTGGGTCCTTACATTCCCATCCAGGGCCACCCTACCCCCTCCAGGACCACCATCCCGGCCCCCCTAAATTTTTTATTAGAATGACAGAATCAGACTTTTTCGTGTCTTGCAATGACTGTCATTCTGGTGAACATAGTTTTTGGATTTTTTTCTTGTGCGGCCGCCCCACTGGTACTATACGGTTGGTCGTCAACAATACTTGGTTTATTCTATATTTTCGATCATTATTGATATTGCACTGGAAGGATTAATACATAAGTCTTATTTAAAAAAAATAAAAATGAATTTCTTCGAGAGAGTATGTCTACATGATAGAGTTGTTGCAGCATTGCTTGCTGTGGAGGAGATATATATTTGAGTTGCAAAACAAGCACTAATGGTGACATCATGGGAAACATATGCGAGTGTTTTTGTGGCAGTGAGAGATTGAATTTCTTTAGAGTGTCGAAAAAATTCAATGGTCATAGTGCTAGTTATACCAGAGTGAAATTTCCAGAGATGATAGTGCTCAAAGATAATGCAAGCCTAAGACTAATAGTTGATTACGAGGAACAACTTCTTGCTCATCGTTTGGGTAACACGTTACCTCTTGATAAATGATATTAACATCTTCGTTTTATTACCATTGAACAGAGTGTAAAAGCAAGATGAGCGTACTCCAGCATCAATTTGATAAATCATATTATGTCTATGTGTTGGAACTGTAACCTGTGTAAAAATAATCTGATAATAGACAGTGTAATCAAGAGAAAAATTAAAAGGGCATGGACAGATAACATTGCCAAGGAAATTAAGAACTATACAATGAAAAGCAAAGCATCACTGAACGCTAATAGTATCACTGGTAGTTTACGAGCAAATACCATCATTTAACAGAATAATTGCAATGATGAAAAAATAAAAAGTAAATAATATAAGAAAGTATGTGTACATATTACAGTTATCGTAGCATTGAATGCTGACAAAGACAAAAGACACCGAAAAATTCAAAATTACTGATCGTGATTATAATAGAATAAAATTCATAGAGATGGCATTGTTTAAAGGTAATTCATCCCCAAAAGTAATAGTTCACAACCAGGGTCAACTTCTTGCTCGTAGCGCAGGTAACACGTTACCTCTTGATAAATCATACCGCAATCTTTCGGGTACTAGCATTCGACAGAACGTGAAAAGACGACAGGCTTACTCCTGCACCAATTTCATAAATCATATTTTGTCAATATACCAGAACTATTAACTGTATAAAAATAATGTGGTAATGAATGACAAAATCGCAGGCAAAATAAAAAGGGCATTTGTAGATAATATCACCATCGAAATTAATGACAATTCTAAGAAAAACAAAGCATCAGTGAAAGTTACTAGTATCATTGACAGTTTACCATCAGATACTTTCAATGAACACAATAATACCAATGATGAGATGTATGATGCGATTATTGCTGAAACCATGTTAAAAGTCATAGATGACACCGAAATGGAATAAGTGCCCTGTCACGAGAAAATATTATGAATATTTTTTTCTTAACGAGTTCAATCATTTAGATTTTGTATATGATGATATTAATATCATGTAAAATGTATATGTCCTTACGTCAATTAAAATCTCTTATGCATTACTTTGTTATGACTCCATTAAGTTTAGGATACGCTAGGACGTTGAATGTTTAGAATGTTTTTTAATATCACCCTAAAAATTAATGATAATTCTAAGAAAAGCAAAGCATCGGTGAATAATGCTAGTATCATCGACAGTTTACAATCAGATGCATTGAATGAACTCAATTAATAAATGGTTGTGATAAGTGAATATTCTTGGAAGGGTACCATAAGACGATGCTTGGTTTTTATTTTATTGTTCGCAGAATCAAATACTTTGCTTAAATCCCTAATACCGACATCTATTAATACACAGTCATAGATGGTCCTGTTTTGTTTTCCTATCCACATAGTACCATCTTTTTTCATTAAGGCTGTTGATGTTATAACAGGTGGTTTTTCACTTTAATAAATTATGTTAACTGATTTTGAAATAGGTTTGTTAATGAAAAAAAATTATAGAACAAATTCAACTACTTGCTGAATTCCAACTCATTCAATTGATGACTGAGTATCAAAAATTATTAAGAAAACATATTCGCACAGAAAAAACTCGGTTTAGATTTCATTATATTAACTGATTTTGACTTCGGCTTGTTAATAAAAAAAGCATTTTTGTATGGAAAAAATTAAACTACTTGGTAAATTCAAAGTCATTTAATTGATGACTGAGCATAAGAAATTAATAAGAAAACTTAATAAGAGAAATTAATAAGAAAACACATTTGCATAGAACGAACTCAGCTACTTGGTAAATTCCAAGTCTTTTAATTGGTGAGTGAATGTCAAATGTTAACAAGAAAGCACTTTTGCATAGAAAAGATCAACTAATTGGTGAATTCCAAGTCTTTTAATTGGTGACTGAGTATAAAAAAATTAATAAAAAAGCACTTTTGCATAGAACAAATTCTGCTATTTTAACTCTTGTTAAGCTATGTTAAATTAGGTTCAGTAAGCGTGCGGGCATGCTTACTGAACCAAAATGAACCTAGCTTAACAAGAGTTACCTTAATTTAACATAGTTAATAAAAAAATATGTTTGCTATATTTAGTCCGGGTGCGGCAGGTTGACTGTGGGTACCCTGTGTGTTTTAAGATGGTAGCACTTGGGGTGGTATTTCTACGCATTATTTATTTTAAAATGACTCTCACACTGCTGTTTAAAAACAAACTATGTAGCTGAGTTTGTTTTATGCAAAATCGCTTTTTAATTTTTTTATACTCAGTCGCTATTTAAAAGACTTGGAATTTACAAAGTGGCTGAGTTTGTTCTATGCAAAAATACTATTTTATTAATTTTTGATATTCAGTCAAGAATTAAAAGACTTTGAATTTATCAAGTAGCTGAGTTTGTTCAATGCAAAAGTAATTTTTTATTACTTGTTGATACTCAGTCACCAGTTAAAAGACTTGGAAATTTGAAGTAATTGAGTATGTTCTGTGAAAAAATACTTTTTTATTAATTTTTGATGACCAGTCACCAATTAAAAGATTTGGGATTTATCAAGTAGCTTAGTTGGTTCTATGCAAAAGTGTTTTTTTTATTAATTTTTTGATAGTCAGTCAACAATTAAAAGACTTAGAATTTACCTAGTAGCCAAGTTTGTTCTATACAAAAGTGCTTTTTTTATCAATTTTTAATACTCAATCACCAATTAAATGACTCTGAATTTATCAATTAGCTGAATTTTTTCTATGCGAAAGCGCCTTTTTTAATTTTTGATACTCAGTCACTAATTAAAAGACGTGGAATTTACCAAGTAGTTGAATTTCTTCTATGCTAAAGTGCTTTTTTTATTATTTTTTCATACTCACTCACCAATTAAAAGACTTGGAATTTACCAGGTAGCTGAGTTTGTTTTATGCAATTGTGTTTTCTTCTTGATTTTTGATACTCAGGCATCAATTACATGACTGAAAATTTACCAAGTAGTTCAGTTTGTTCTATGCAAAAGTATTTTTTTATTAATATTTGATTCTCAGTCACCAATTAAAAGATTTGGAATTTACCAAGTAGCTGAGTTAGTTGTATACAAAAGTGCTTTTCTTATCTAATATTTGATTCTCACTCATCAGTTAAAAGAATTTGAATTTACCAAGTAGCTGAGTTTGTTACTTTTTTTAATTAATTTTTGATACTCAGACACCAATTGAAAGACTGGTACTTTATCAAGTAGCTGAGTTTTATACTTTTTTATTAATTTTTTATGCTCAGTCACCAGCTAAAATATTGGGAATTTACCAAGTAGTTAAGTTTGTTCTATGCAAAGGTGTTTTCTTATTAATTTTTGATGCTCAGTTAACAATTAAAAGACTTGGAATTTACAAAATAGCTGAATTTGTTCTATGCTAAAGTACTTTTTTATAAATTTTTGTTACTCAGTGACCAATAAAAAGACTTGGAATTCACCGAGTAGCTGAGTTTGTTCTATGCAAAAGCAAATTTTCGATACTTACTCACCAATTAAAAGACTTGGAATTTATCAAGTAGTTGAGTTTGTGGTATGCAAAAGTGTTTTCTTACGAATTTTTGATACTCAGTCATCAATTAAAAGACTTGGAATTTATCAGGTAGTTGAATTTGTTCTATACAAAAATATTTTTTTATTAACGAAATGAAAATCAGTTAACATACTGTGACCTAATTAAAAAATCACTTGTGATAGCATCAATAGCTTCAGCAAAAAAAGAAAAAAGATGGTAGTATATGACGTTTGTTCTATGCAAAAGTGTTTTCTTATTAAGTGTTGATACTAAGTCATCAATTAAAAGACTTGGAATTTACCAAGTAGTTGAGTTTTTTCTTTGCAAAAGTGTTTTTTTATTAATTATTGATACTCACTAACCCATTAAAAGACTTGAAATTTACTAAGTAGCTGACTTTGTTCTATGCAAATGTGTTGTCTTATTAATTTTTTATACTGAGTCATCAATTAAATAACTTGGAATTTACCAAGTAGTTGAATTTGTTCTATACAAAAAAACTGTTTTATTAACGAACCTAAGTCAAAATCAGTTATCATAATGTAACCTAAGTGAACGATCACTTTTGATAACGTCAATAGCCTTAGTAAAAAAAGACGGTAGTATATGGACATGAAAACAAAAGCGGCACCATCTATGACCGTAAATAAATAGATGTCGGTAGTAGGGATTTGAGCAAAGTATTTGATTTCACGAACAATAAAAAAAAGCAAGCATGTCTTATGGTATATTCCAAGAATATTCACTTCACAGAACCATTTGTTAATTAGGTTCATTGATTGCATCTGATTGTAAACTGTCGATGATACTAGTAGCATTCACCGATGCTTTGTTTTTCTTAGAATTGTCATTAATTTCTTGGGTGATTTATAAAATATTCTAAATATTCGATTTAGTAGTGTAACGTAAAATTAATGAAATCATCACAAAGTAATGCATAAAACATTTTAATTAAAATAATGACATATACATTGTTACATGACATTAATATCGTCATATAGAAAATTCAAATGTTTGAATTTGTTCCAAAAAAAATTGTTCATAATTTTTCTCGTGACAGGGCACTTATTCCATTTCGGTGTCATATACGACTTTTGATATGGTTTCACCTACAATCGTTTCATAAATCTCATCATTGATATTATTGTGTTCACTAACAGTATCCGATGGTAAACTGTTGATACTAGCAACATTCACCGATGTCTTGTTTTTCTTAGAATTGTTATCGATTTCAATAATGATATTATCTGCCAATGCCCTTTTTATTTTTCCGGCGATTTCATTTTCTATTGCCACATTATTTTTACACAAGTAACAGTTCTGGCACATAGACAGAACATGATTTATGACATTGATGCAGGTGCAAGCCTATCTTCTTTTCACGTTCCGTCGAATGCTAGTACCCGAAATATGGCTATATGATTTATCAAGAGGTAACGTGTTACCCGCGCTACGAGCAAGAAATTGACCCTTGTTGTCAACTATTACTTTTAGGCATGAATTACCTTTAAAAAATATCATCTCTGGGAATTTGATTCTACTATATCCACCATCAGTAGTGATGGATTTTTTCGGTAGTCCAAAGAAGTTTAACCTCTCAATGTCATGCAAATGCACACATACATTTACAATGGTGTCGCCATTTGTGTTTTTTTTTATTTTCATGGTTCAAATATTTGTCTTTGTCAGAATTCAATGCCATGATAACTCTATTACGTGCACATACTTTCTTGAAGTATTTTATTTTCACTTTTTATCATTGCTATTATTCTGTTCAATGATGGTATATGAATGCAAATTAACAGTGATATTTTTAACGTTCAGTGATGCTTTGATTTTCACTGAATTGTCTTTAATTTCCTTGGCGATATTACCTGTCCATGCCTTTTTAAGTTTGCTCTCGATTTCACTGACTATTATCATATTATTTTTACACAGGTTACAGTTCCGACATACAGACATGATATGATTTACGACATTGATGCTGAAGTACGTTCGTCTTGCTTTTGCGTTTTGTTGAATGATAATACCACAAAGACGTTGATATGAGGTAACATGTTACCCGCACGTTATACCACAAAGATTTTGATATTGGGTAACGTGTTACCCTTACAATGAGTAAGAAGTTGGCCTTCTACATCCACTGTTAGTTTTAGGCTTGCATTATCTTTGAGCACTACATCTCTGGAAATTTGACTCTAACATAACTAGCACTATGACCATTGAACTTTTTCAATACTGCAAAGAAATTCAATCTCTCACTGCCACAACAAAGCTCGCATACGTTGCCAATGATGTCACCATTAGTGCTTGTTTTGCAATTCAAATATTTGTCCTTGTCAGCATTCAATGCTACGACAACTTTATCATGTAGACATACTTTCTTGATCAAACTCATCTTTACTTTAAAAAATGAGACTTATGTTATTATCCCTCCAATGCACAATCAATGATGATCGAAAACATAGAATAGACCAAGTAATGTCAACGACTAATAGAGTACCATTGAGTTGGCCGCATATGAAACAAAATCCGGAAACTATGCTCACCAGATTGCATATCACTTTAAGACATGAAAAAACGTTCAAAAACCTTCTGTCTTTTTTTCATACTAAGAAAAAAAGGTGGGGGGGGCTCTAGAGGGGGGGGGGTCATGGAGGGACGGGAGGTCCTGGAGGGGGTGGTATGGTGTGACGACTAAAAAGTTGGGGGACTGCATAGGGGCAATGAAGTTAGGGGGCTCCCTAGTGGGGCTCGGGCCCTAGTGGAAGACTTAGGGCCCTGCTGAAGGACTCGAGCCCCTGGCGGGGGACTCGGTGTCCTAAAGTGGGGGCATGAGGCCCTGGAAGGGGACTCGGGGCCCTGGATGGGGACTCAGAGCCCAGGATGGGGATTCAGGGACCTTGTTGGGGACTCAGGGCCCTGGATGGGAATGTGGTGGCCCTGTATGGGTATATTGAGGCACAAACTCATGCGCTGGCCCGGTAAGGGAAAACCGATGTGCACTGGGCCATTACATTACGATAATAATACCTGCCCTGGTCTACTCATAATCAATTATCAATAATCGGTTCGATGCCGATTATTGATTAGAGTACAAAAACAGTACCGAAGTTCTTTAGAGTACAAAAAGATCTCTACCAATCGTTAAGCACATCGATCCTTTTCAGAACTGGCTATTTAAGAGTTGAAGAGTTTTTCCAAGTCAATCCCTTGGTCAAAATCTTCAAATTCCATTTTTCTCTTTTTTTATTAAAAATTGCCTTTAGAAAATCCTCGTCTTATTCCTCTTGGGATAACTTTCACAATTGGTCATGTTGGGGAAAAGGTTTCAACTGCTCATTGGATGAAGTTCGAGTAGCGCCGTTCCTTGGGATTATTCAAGTCAGGTACTTCGTCGGTACCTTAACTTTTCTCACTAAGAATTGTGTTTCAAGCAAATATTTACCTTAGTCCAGACAGAAGAATCTCAGAATCGTTTTGTCTTAAATAGTTCTATCTAATTAACTTTTACTGATGCTATTCACGTGATCCCAGGGGTGTTCAACTCAGATACTTCTTCTGTTTGTAATTTATACAATAGCATTTCTGCTCTGAAAATTGCTTTTTATTGCCAGATAAATGACATCAGTTAAATGACATAAAAGTTAAATTAAAAGACTATCATGGCAGACAGGTGTCTTTAGTTATGCAGTAATCGTTATACAGGGATTTATTCAAGTTCAAAGTATTGAACACGCTTAATGTTCCTAGAATAGTAAATAGTAAATTACTTAGAATGACACTTCAAATGAGATTAAAAGCTGTGTTAAAACAGTAAGTGTAAAACTAGAATTTTCTCGCCATTTTTTCTTCAAAAACTTCAGTGAGTAATTCATATTATATATATATATATATATATATATATACTATATATATATATATATATATATATATATATATATATATATATATATATATATATATATATATATATATATATATATATATATATATATATATATATATATAATATATATATATATATATATATATATATATATATATATATATATATATATATATATATATATAAGTAGAATGGCCCCTATTGATCCCACGATTCACCCCTGCTGCCACCTACAACTTTTTTACATAATTTATGCATGTTTTTATGTCTGTTCGTTGTCAGTGAGAATAAATTGCTGTTGTTTGTCCAGGTGTAATGACATTGGGGTGATTTACATAATCGGCGGTGAAATTATTGATTCACGATGGGGGAATTAAGAAACAAACATGGCTTCATTGTTGTTTGGCTAGCCTAACCTGAGAACTTGATTTACATAATCGGCGGGGGAATGTATTGATTCACGAAAGGGGAATTAAGAAACATTATGGTTTCTTTGTTGTTTGGCTAGCCTAACCTGAGAAATTGATTTACATAAACGGCGGGGGAATGTATTGATTCACGAAGGGGGAATTAAGAAACAAACATGGCTTCTTTGATCTTTAGGCGAACCTAACCTGAGAAATTGATTTACATAATCGGCGGGGGAATGTATTAATTCACGAAAGGGGAATTAAGAAACATTATGGTTTCTTTGATCTTTAGGCTAACCTAACCTGAGAAATTGATTTACATAATCTTGCGGGGGAATTAATTGGTCACGAAAGGGGAATTAAGAAAACACACATTATGGCTTCTTTAATCTTAGGGTCTGAGGGATAAACGTTCTTTAGGTCAGAGAGAAAAATTAATATTCTATTTTTAAATAGGGCTTCATTGATCTTTAGTGTCAGGAATTAGAAATGACATCACTTGTTATCTTGGAATTATGCGGGAGTCTAAAGAGATAGAAATTCTATTTTTAAATACGGCTTCACTGAGCTTTAAGTCGGAGAGATAAATTGATATTCTAACGAAACCTTAATAGTGTAGCTAGGAACATTTATGAGATGAAGAGATTAACGTAGGAAAGAGTTTCCTAGAGATTTGAAATGTGTCAGCGCAGGGATGCCAAAAACAAAAGGAACACGCTGAAATTACTTTTAGGGGATTATTTGGGCGAAACCGTTTTAGACAGGTTATGGAATTATTTCGGCGAAACAGTTAGAGACATTTTAAAAGATGATTTAAAAGATGATTTTAGGAGAGGTTTTGAGTGTGGTCGTTATAATACACAAGTTCCATTTGAACAGTGTTGTGAGGTCCCCTACCACAACCCCAAAGGGTTCCGATCCCCCCACCCCAACCCCGAAGGTGCCCCCCCCCGGTCCTCAAAGGTTCTCCGGATTCCCAAAGGGCCCCCGGTGCCCCCAAAGGCTCCTGAGCCACCATTTTAATACTTTTTTAAGGCTTTATTATATCTTTTCAGAACAAATTATTATTTTAGGGAATTATTTCGGCGAAACAGTTAGAGACATTTTAAAAGATGATTTTTGAAGAGATTTTAGAAGAGGATTTGAGGGTGAAACTCTGAGGTCGTTATAGTACACAAGTTCCATTTGAACAGTGTCGTGAGGTCCTCTACCCCAACCCCAAAGGGTTCCAATCCCCCCACCCCAACCCCGAAGGAAGCGCCCAGTCCTCAAAGGTCTCCCCAAGCTCCCAAAGGACCACACTGCCCTCAAGGGTCCTACAGACCCTCAAAGGCTCTCCCCGAGCCCCGTTTTTTCGTTGCAGTGTGTTGTCTGAAACTTATGATTTGGGATATGTAAATTACTATTTCGGACATTTCTGAGCTAGATTTCTTAGTCTTTCGTTGGTGTGTGTTGTCTGAAACCTATGATTTGGGATGGATGGATTGTAATTTTTGACTTTTCTGAGCTGGATTTCTGAGCCGTTCATAGGTATGCGCTGTCAGAAAATTATGATTTGGGATGTGTAGTTTGCAAGTTGGACTTTTCAGAATTATGATTCTTAGTCTCTCATAGGCGTTTGTTGTCTGAAACTTCTAGTTTGGGATGAATAGTTTGCTATTTCAGGCTTTTCTGAGCTAAGGTTTCCTAGTATTTCGTAGGTGAATGTTGTCTGAAACTTATGATTTGGGATATGTAAATTACTATTTCGGGCTTTTCTAAGCTAGATTTCCTAGTCTTTCGTTGGTGTGTGTTGTCTGAAACCTATGATTTGGGATGGGTGGATTGCTATTTTTGACTTTTCTGAGCTGCATTTATTAGCCGTTCATAGGTGTGTGTTGTCTGAAACTTATGATTTGGGATGGTTAATTTGCTATTTTTGACTTTTCTGAGCTAGGTTTCTTAGCCTTTCATATGCGTGTGCTGTCAGAAAATTATGATTTGGGATTTGTAGTTTGCTTTTTGGACTTTTCAGAGCTAGGATTCTTAGTCCCTCATAGGTGTTTGTTGTCTGAAGCCTATAGTTTGGGATGAGTAGTTTGCTATTTCAGGCTTTTCATAGCCAGATTTCTTAGTATTTCGTAGGTGTGTGTTGTCTGAAACCTATGATTTGGATTGTGTGGGTTGCTATTTTTTGACTTTTCATAGCCAGATTTCTTAGTCTTTCGTAGGTGTGTGTTGTCTGAAACCTATTATTTGGATTGTGTGGATTGCTATTTTTTGACTTTTCTGAGCTGGATTTCATAGCCTTCCGTAGGGATGTGTTGACTGAAACCTATGATTTGGGATGAGTGGTTTGTTTTTTGGACTTTTCAGAGCTGGATTTCTTAGCCGTTCATAGGTGAGTGTTGTCAGAAAATTTTGATTTGGGATGTGTAGTTTGCTATTTCAGGCTTTTCTGAGCTATGGTTTCCTAGTATTTCGTAGGTGAATGTTGTCTGAAACCAGTAGTTTGGGATGAGTAGTTTGCTATTTCAGCCTTTTATGAGCTAGGTTTCTTAGCCTTTCGTGTGTGTTGACTGAAACTTATGATTTGGGATATGTAATTTGCTATTTCCGACTTTTCATAACCAGATTTCTTAGTCTTTCGTAGGTGTGTGGTGTCTGAAACCTATGATTTGGGATGTGTGGGTTGCTTTTTTTTGACTTTTCTGAGCTGGATTTTCTTAGCCTTTCGTAGGTGTGTGTTGACTGAAACCTATGATTTGGGATGGTTAATTTGCTATTTTTGACTTTTCTGAGCTAGATTTCTTAGCCTTTCATTGATGTGTGCTTTCAGAAAATTATGATTTGGGAGGTGTAGTTTGCTTTTTGGACTTTCCAGAGCTAGGATTCTTAGTCACTCATAGGTGTTTTGTTGTCTGAAACTTCGAGTTTGGGATGAGTAGTTGGCTATTTCAGACTTTTCTGAGCTAAGGTTTCTTAGTATTTCGTAGGTGAATGTTGTCTGAAACTTATGATTTGGGATATGTAAATTACTATTTCGGGCTTTTCTGAGTTGGATTTCTTAGTCTTTCATAGGTGTGTGGTGTCTGAAACCTATGATTTGGGATGAGTGGTTTGCTTTTTGGACTTTTCTGAGCTGGATTTCTGAGACTTTCCTAGGTGTGTGTTGACTGAAACCTATGATTTGGGATGTGTAGTTTGCTATTTTGACTTTTCTGAGCTAGGTTTCTTAGCCTTTCATAGGTAAGTGTTGTCAGAAAATTATGATTTGGGATATGTAGTTTGGTATTTCAGGCTTTTCTGAGCTAAGGTTTCCTAGTATTTCGTAGGTGAATGTTGTCTGAAACCAATAGTTTGGGATGAGTAGTTTGCTATTTTTGACCTTTCTGAGCTAGGTTTCTTAGTCTTTCGTTGGTGTGTGTTGACTGAAACCTATGATTTGGATATGTAGTTTGCTATTTTTGACTTTTCTGAGCTGCATTTATTAGCCTTTCATAGGTGTGTGTTGACTGAAACCTATGATTGGGATGAGTGGTTTGCTATTTTTGTCTTTCCTGAGCTAGATTTTTTAGCCTTTCATAGGTATGTGCTGTCAGAAAATTAAGATTTGGGTTGTGTAGTTTGCTATTTGGACTTTTCAGAGCTATGATTCTTAGTCCATCATAGGCGTTTGTTGTCTGAAACTTCTAGTTTGGGATGAGTAGTTTGCTATTTCAGGCTTTTCTGAGCTAAGGTTTCTTAGTCTTTCATAGGTGAATGTTGTCTGAAACCTATGATTTGGGATATGTTAATTACTATTTCGGGCTTTTCTAAGCTAGATTTCTTAGTCTTTCGTTGGTGTGTGTTGTCTGAAACCTATGATTTGGGATGGGTGGATTGCTACTTTTTGACTTTTCTGAGCTGGATTTCTTAGCCTTTAATAGGTGTTTGTTGTCTGAAACCTACAGTTTGAGATGACTAGTTTGCTATTTTTGACTTTTCTGAGCTAGGTTTCTTAGCCGTTCATAGGTGAGTGTTGTCTGAAACGTATGATTTGGGAATATGTAAATTACTATTTCGGGCTTTTCTGAGTTGTATTTCTTAGTCTTTCATAGGTATGTGTTGTCTGAAACCTATGATTTGGGATGGGAGGGTTGCTATTTTTTTACTTTTCCGAGCTGGATTTCTTAGTCGTTCATAGGTGAGTGCTGTCTTAAACTTATGGTTTGGGATGGTTAATTTGCTATTTCCGGCTTTTATTAGCTAGGTTTCTTAGCCTTTCATAGGTGTTTGTTGTCAGAAAATTATGATTTGGGATGTGTAGTTTGCTATTTGGACTTTTCAGAGCTAGGATTCTTAGTCCATCATAGGTGTTTGTTGTCCGAAACCAATAGTTTGGGATGAGTAGTTTGCTATTTCAGGCTTTTCGGAGCTAGATTTCTTAGCCTTTCATTGGTGTATGCTTTCAGAAAATTATGATTTGGGATATGTAAATTACTATTTCGGACTTTTCTGAGTTGGACACTTCTAAATTTTTCCGTAGAAGATAGGAAAAGTTATACTATGATTATGATTATTTTCCATGAAGATAAAAAGTTTCACTTTAATTCTAAATTTTCTTAAATTCAATTCCGACCTTTCTCAAAGAGATGAAAAAAAATTAAAGTTCTGTTCCAAATATTTTCCCGGAAGAAGAAAAGTTCAACTTCGATTCTGAATTTTCTCAATGAAAAATGAAATAAGTTATTGATCAAATCTATTTTCCCAAAATAATATAAAAATTTCCACTTCAGTTCAGATTTTTTCTCAAAGAGATGAAGAAATTTAAAGTTCTGTTCCAAATTTTTTCATAGAAGATAGGAAAAAGTTATACTTTGAACGTGAATATTCGAGTTCTATTCTGAATTTTACCAAAGAACACAATTCAATTCTAATTTCCCCAATAAAAAATTTAAGTTCAATTCTAAATTTTTCGGTGGAAGATAGAAAAAGTAATACCATACGTGTGAATATTTTCCCGGAAGATAAAAAGTTCTAGTTCAATTTAAAATTTTCTCAACGAAGTGAAGAAGAATTCAAGTTCTCTTCTGAATTTTACCAAAACACAATTCAATTCTAATTTCACAGAGAAAATAAAAATCTTCCACTTCAGTTCCTTATTTCACAAAGACATAAAGAAATGTAGAGTTCAATTCTAAATCTTTTCGGTGGAAGATAGAAAAAGTAATACCATACTTGTGAAATATTTTCATGGAAGATAAAAAGTTATAGTTCAATTTAAAATTTTCTCAACGAAGTGAAGGAAAGTTCAAGTTCTCTTCTGAATTTTCTCAATGAAAAAGAAATTAGTCATTGATCATTTCTATTTTTCCAAATAATATAAAAATTTTCCACTTTAGTTCAGATCTGACTCGAAGAGATGAAAAATTTAAAATACTGTTCCAAATTTTTCACTGAAGATAAAAAAGTTCATGTTCTCTTCGGAATTTTACCAAAGAACACAAGTCAATTCTAATTTCTCCAGAGAAAACAAAAATCTTCCACTTCAGTTCTTTATTTCACAAAGACATAAAGAAATTTAAAGTTCAATTCTAAATTTTTCGGTGGGAGATAGAAAAATTAATACCATACTTGTGATTATTTTCACGGAAGATAAAAGTTCTAGTTCAATTTAAAATTTTCTCAATGAAGTGAAGAAAAGTTCAAGTTCTCTACTGAATTTTACCAAAGAAGAAAATTCAATTCTAATTTCTACAGAGAAAGTAAAAATCTTCCACTTCAGTTCATTATTTCACAAAAGACATAAAGAAATTTAAAGTTCAATTCTAAATTTTTTCGGTGGAAGATAGAAAAAGTAATACCATACTTGTGAATATTTTCCCGGAAGATAAAAAGTTCTAGTTCAATTTAAAATTTTCTCAACGAAGTGAAGAAAAGTTCAAGTTCTCTTCTGAACTTTACCAAAGAACACACTTCAATTCTAATTTCTCCAGCGAAAATAAAAATCTTCCACTTCAGTTTTAAGTTCCCCAAAGAAATAAAGAAATTTAAAGTTCTATTCTAAATTTTTAGATGGAAGATAGAAAAAGTAATACTATGACTGCGATTGTTTTCCATGAAGATCAAAAGTTTCACTTTATTTATAATTTTTCTTAAATTCAGTTCTGATTTTTCTCAAAGAGATGAAAAATTTAAAGTTCTGTTCTAAATTTTTCATAGAAGATAGAAAAAGTTATACATTGATTGTGAATATTCAACATGAAGATAAGGAACTCCACTTTAATTCTGAGTTTTCTCGAAGAAGTGCAAATTTTTCAAGTTCTCTTCTGAATTTTCTTAAAGAAGAGAAAAAAGTTAACTCAATTCTGAATTTTACCAATGAAAATGAAAAAAACCTTCCACTTCAGTTCTTAATTTCTCAAAGACATAAAAAATTTAAATTCAGTTCTAAATTTTTCTATAGAAGATAGGAAAAGTTATACTATGATTGTGATTATTTTCCAGTGAAGGTAAAAAGTTTCACTTTAATTCTAATTTTCATAAGTTCACTACCCATTTTTTGCAAAGAGATGAAAAATTTAAAGTTCTGTTCCAAATTTTTCATAGAAGATAGAAAAAGTTATACATTGATTTGAATATTCGACATGAAAATAAGGAGCATCACTTTAATTCTGAGTTTTCTTGAAGAAGTGCAAAATGTTCAAGTTCACTTCTGAATTTTCTTAAAGAAGTGAAAAAAGTAGCTCAATTCTGAATTTTACCAATGAAAATGAAAAAAGCTTCCACTTCAGTTCTTAATTCCTCAAAGACAGAAAAAATTCAAAGTTCTCTTCTAATTTTTCCAAGAAAATAAAAAGACTCCACTTCAGTTCTGGTTTTTTTTTCTCAAAGAGATGAAAAATTTAAAGTTCTTTTCTAATTTTAAATTAAATTTTAGCTCCTTTGTCTTATGGATTCACCCATCAAATTTTTTAAATTAGAAAATGAGTGACGTTCTATTATTAAAGACAATCGTTCAAACTCGTTCATCTAACCTTCAAAACAATAGGTTAGGTTAGGTATAAATAAATATTAATAAATAAATAGAAACATTTCTACATTTAAGTTAGGTTAGGGTAGGTTAACTTATCATGAGTGCTCATGATAAGTTAACCTAACCTTTTCCCGGCGAGTATGGTTGGGTTAGTTTAGACTAGATTAAGTTAGGTTAGATTAGGTTAGGTTAGGTTAGCCTACGTTCGCTTCACTTAGGTTAGCTTAGGTTAGGTGAGAGACATGCAAAAAGTTAGGTGTATGATTAGGTTAGGTTAGGTTAGATTAAGTTAGGTTAGGTTAAGTTAGGTTAGGCTAGGTTAGCCTACGTACGCGCGCGTACGTAGGCTAACCTAGCCTAACCTAACTTAATCTAACCTAACCTAATCATACACCTAACTTTTTGCATGTCTCTCACCTAACCTAAGCTAACCTAAGTGAAGCGTACGTAGGCTAACCTAACCTAACCTAATCTAACCTAACTTAATCTAGTCTAAACTAACCCAACCATACTCGCCGGAAAAGGTTAGGTTAACTTATCATGAGCACTCATGATAAGTTAACCTACCCTAACCTAACTTAAACATGTAGAAATGTTTCTATTTATTTATTAATATTTATTTATACCTAACCTAACCTATTGTTTTGAAGGTTAGATGAACGAGTTTGAACGATTGTCTTTAATAATAGAACGAGTCACTCATTTTCTAATTTAAAAATTTGATGGGTAAATCCATAAGACAAAGGAGCTAAAATTTAATTTAAAATTAGAAAAGAACTTTAAATTTTTCATCTCTTTGAGAAAAAAAAACCAGAACTGAAGTGGAGTCTTTTTATTTTCTTCGAAAAATTATAAGAGAACTTTGAATTTTTTATGTCTTTGAGGAATTAAGAACTGAAGTGGAAGCTTTTTTCATTTTCATTGGTAAAATTCAGAATTGAGCTAACTTTTTTCACTTCTTTAAGAAAATTCAGAAGTGAACTTGAACATTTTGCACTTCTTCGAGAAAACTCAGAATTAAAGTGATGCTCCTTATTTTCATGTCGAATATTCAAATCAATGTATAACTTTTTCTATCTTCTATGAAAAATTTGGAACAGAACTTTAAATTTTTCATCTCTTTGCAAAAAATCGGTAGTGAACTTATGAAAATTAGAATTAAAGTGAAACTTTTTATCTTCACTGGAAAATACTCACAATCATAGTATAACTTTTCCTATCTTCTATAGAAAAATTTAGAACTGAATTTAAATTTTTTATGTCTTTGAGAAATTAAGAACTGAAGTGGAAGGTTTTTTTTTTTCATTGGTAAAATTCAGAATTGAGTTAACTTTTTTCTCTTCTTTAAGAAAATTCAGAAGAGAACTTGAACAATTGCACTTCTTCGAGAAAACTCAGAATTAAAGTGGAGTTCCTTATCTTCATGTTGAATATTCACAATCAATGTATAACTTTTTCTATCTTCTATGAAAAATTTGGAACAGAACTTTAAATTTTTCATCTCTTTGAGAAAAATCAGAACTGAATTTAAGAAAAATTATAAATAAAGTTAAACTTTTGATCTTCATGGAAAACAATCGCAGTCATAGTATTACTTTTTTCTATCTTCCATCTAAAAATTTAGAAGAGAACTTTAAATTTCTTTATTTCTTTGGGGAACTTAAAACTGAAGTGGAAGATTTTTATTTTCTCTGGAGAAATTAGAATTGAAGTGTGTTCTTTGGTAAAGTTCAGAAGAGAACTTGAGCTGTTCTTCACTTCGTTGAGAAAATTTTAAATTGAACTAGAACTTTTTATCTTCCGGGAAAATATTCACAAGTATGGTATTACTTTTTCTATCTTCCACCGAAAAATTTAGAATTGAACTTTAAATTTCTTTATGTCTTTTGTGAAATAATGAACTGAAGTGGAAGATTTTTACTTTCTCTGTAGAAATTAGAATTGAATTGTCTTCTTTGGTAAAATTCAGTAGAGAACTCGAACTTTTCTTCACTTCATTGAGGAAATTTTTAATTGAACTAGAACTTTTTATCTTCCGTGAAAATAATCACAAGTATAGTATTAATTTTTCTATCTCCCACCGAAAAATTTAGAATTGAACTTTAAATTTCTTTATGTCTTTGTGAAATAAAGAACTGAAGTGGAAGATTTTTGTTTTCTCTGGAGAAACTAGAATTGAATTGTGTTCTTTGGTAAAATTCCGAAGAGAACATGAACTTTTTTATCTTCAGTGAAAAATTTGGAACAGTATTTTAAATTTTTCATCTCTTCGAGTCAGATCTGAACTAAAGTGGAAAATTTTTATATTATTTGGAAAAATAGAAATGATCAATGACTAATTTCTTTTTCATTGAGAAAATTCAGAAGAGAACTTGATTTTTCCTTCACTTCGTTGAGAAAATTTTAAATTGAACTATAACTTTTTATCTTCCATGAAAATATTTCACAAGTATGGTATTACTTTTTCTATCTTCCACCGAAAAATTTAGAATTGAACTTTACATTTCTTTATGTCTTTGTGAAATAAGGAACTGAAGTGGAAGATTTTTATTTTCTCTGTGAAATTAGAATTGAATTGTGTTCTTTGGTAAAATTCAGAAGAGAACTTGAATTCTTCTTCACTTCGTTGAGAAAATTTTAAATTGAACTAGAACTTTTTATCTTCCGGGAAAATATTCACACGTATGGTATTACTTTTTCTATCTTCCACCGAAAAATTTAGAATTGAACTTTAAATTTTTTATTGGGGAAATTAGAATTGAATTGTGTTCTTTGATAAAATTCAGAATAGAACTCGAATATTCACGTTCAAAGTATAACTTTTTCCTATCTTCTATGAAAAAATTTGGAACAGAACTTTAAATTTCTTCATCTCTTTGAGAAAAAAATCTGAACTGAAGTGGAAATTTTTATATTATTTTGGGAAAATAGATTTGATCAATAACTTATTTCATTTTCATTGAGAAAATTCAGAATCGAAGTTGAACTTTTCTTCTTCCGGGAAAATATTTGGAACAGAACTTTAATTTTTTTTTCATCTCTTTGAGAAAGGTCGGAATTGAATTTAAGAAAATTTAGAATTAAAGTGAAACTTTTTATCTTCATGGAAAATAATCATAATCATAGTATAACTTTTCCTATCTTCTACGGAAAAATTTAGAAGTGTCCAACTCAGAAAAGTCCGAAATAGTAATTTACATATCCCAAATCATAATTTTCTGAAAGCATACACCAATGAAAGGCTAAGAAATCTAGCTCCGAAAAGCCTGAAATAGCAAACTACTCATCCCAAACTATTGGTTTCAGACAACAAACACCTATGATGGACTAAGAATCCTAGCTCTGAAAAGTCCAAATAGCAAACTACACATCCCAAATCATAATTTTCTGACAACACACACCTATGAAAGGCTAAGAAACCTAGCTAATAAAAGCCGGAAATAGCAAATTAACCATCCCAAATCATAAGTTTCAGACAGCACTCACCTATGAACGACTAATAAATCCAGCTCGGAAAAGTAAAAAAATAGCAACCCACACATCCCAAATCATAGGTTTCAGACAACACATACCTATGAAAGACTAAGAAATCCAACTCAGAAAAGCCCGAAATAGTAATTTACATATTCCCAAATCATAGGTTTCAGACAACACTCACCTATGAACGGCTAAGAAACCTAGCTCAGAAAAGTCAAAAATAGCAAACTAGTCATCTCAAACTATAGTTTTCAGACAACAAACACCTATGAAAGGCTAAGAAATCCAGCTCAGAAAAGTCAAAAGTAGCAATCCACCCATCCCAAATCATAGGTCTCAGACAACACACACCAACGAAAGACTAAGAAATCTAGCTTAGAAAAGCCCGAAATAGTAATTAACATATCCCAAATCATAGGTTTTCAGACAACATTCACCTATGAATGACTAAGAAACCTTAGCTCAGAAAAGCCTGAAATAGCAAACTACTCATCCCAAACTAGAAGTTTCAGACAACAAACGCCTATGATGGACTAAGAATCATAGCTCTGAAAAGTCCAAATAGCAAACTACACAACCAAATCTTAATTTTCTGACAACACATACCTATGAAAGGCTAAGAAATCTAGCTCAGAAAAGACAAAAATAGCAAACCACTCATCCCAATCATAGGTTTCAGTCAACACACACCTATGAAAGACTAAGAAACCTAGCTCAGAAAGGTCAAAAATAGCAAACTACTCATCCCAAACTATTGGTTTCAGACAACATTCACCTACGAAATACTAGGAAACCTTAGCTCAGAAAAGCCTGAAATACCAAACTACATATCCCAAATCATAATTTTCTGACAACACTTACCTATGAAAGGCTAAGAAACCTAGCTCAGAAAAGTCAAAATAGCAAACTACACATCCCAAATCATAGGTTTCAGTCAACACACACCTAGGAAAGTCTCAGAAATCCAGCTCAGAAAAGTCCAAAAAGCAAACCACTCATCCCAAATCATAGGTTTCAGACACCACACACCTATGAAAGACTAAGAAATCCAACTCAGAAAAGCCCGAAATAGTAATTTACATATCCCAAATCATAAGTTTCAGACAACATTCACCTACGCAATACTAAGAAACCTTAGCTCAGAAAAGTCTGAAATAGCCAACTACTCATCCCAAACTCGAAGTTTCAGACAACAAACACCTATGAGTGACTAAGAATCCTAGCTCTGAAAAGTCCAAAAAGCAAACTACACCTCCCAAATCATAATTTTCTGAAAGCACACATCTATGAAAGGCTAAGAAATCTAGCTCAGAAAAGTCAAAAATAGCAAATTAACCATCCCAAATCATAGGTTTCAGTCAACACACACCTACGAAAAGGCTAAGAAATCCAGCTCAGAAAAGTCAAAAAATAGCAACCCACACATCCCAAATCATAGGTTTCAGACACCACACACCTACGAAAGACTAAGAAATTTGGTTATGAAAAGTCGGAAATAGCAAATTACATATCCCAAATCATAAGTTTCAGTCAACACACACCTACGAAAGGCTAAGAAACCTAGCTCATAAAAGGCTGAAATAGCAAACTACTCATCTCAAACTGCTGGTTTCAGACAACATTCACCTACGAAATACTAGGAAACCATAGCTCAGAAAAGCCTGAAATAGCAAACTACACATCCCAAATCAAAATTTTCTGACAACACACACCTATGAAAGGCTAAGAAACCTAGCTCAGAAAAGTCAAAAATAGCAAATTAACCATCCCAAATCATAGGTTTCAGACAACACTCACCTATGAACGGCTAAGAAATCCAGCTCTGAAAAGTCCAAAAACAAACCACTCATCCCAAATCATAGGTTTCAGTCAACACATCCCTACGAAAGGCTATGAAATCCAGCTCAGAAAAGTCAAAAAATAGCAATCCACACAATCCAAATCATAGGTTTCAGACAACACACACCTACGAAAGACTAAGAAATCTGGCTATGAAAAGTCAAAAAATAGCAACCCACACAATCCAAATCATAGGTTTCAGACAACACACACCTACGAAATACTAAGAAATCTAGCTATGAAAAGCCTGAAATTGCAAACTACTCATCCCAAACTATAGGCTTCAGACAACAAACACCTATGAGGGACTAAGAATCCTAGCTCTGAAAAGTCCAAAAAGCAAACTACAAATCCCAAATCATAATTTTCTGACAGCACACACATATGAAAGGCTAAGAAACCTAGCTCAGAAAAGTCAAAAATAGCAAATTAACCATCCCAAATAATAAGTTTCAGACAACACACACCTATGAACGGCTAAGAAATCCAGCTCAGAAAAGTCAAAAATAGCAATCCACCCATCCCAAATCATAGGTTTCAGACAACACACACCAACGAAAGACTAGGAAATCTAGCTTAGAAAAGCCCGAAATAGTAATTTACATATCCCAAATCATAAGTTTCAGACAACATTCACCTACGAAATACTAGGAAACCTTAGCTCAGAAAAGCCTGAAATAGCAAACTATTCATCCCAAACTAGAAGTTTCAGACAACAAACGCCTATGAGAGACTAAGAATCATAATTCTGAAAAGTTCAACTTGCAAACTACACATCCCAAATCATAATTTTCTGACAGCACATACCTATGAACGGCTCAGAAATCCAGCTCAGAAAAGTCAAAAATTACAATCCATCCATCCCAAATCATAGGTTTCAGACAACACACACCAACGAAAGACTAAGAAATCTAGCTCAGAAAAGTCCGAAATAGTAATTTACATATCCCAAATCATAAGTTTCAGACAACACACTGCAACGAAAAACGGGGCTCGGGAGAGCCTTTGAGGGTCTGTGGGGGACCCTTGAGGGCCGGGTGGTCCTTTGGGAGCTTGGGGGGACCTTTGAGGACCGGGCGCTTCCTTCGGGGTTTGGGGTGGGGGGATCGGAACCCTTTGGGGTTGGGGTAGAGGACCTCCCTACACTGTTCAAATGGAACTTGTGTATTATAACGACCACACTCAAAACCTCTTCTAAAATCATCTTTTAAATCATCTTTTAAAATGTCTCTAACTGTTTCACCGAAATAATTCCATAACCTGTCTAAAACGGTTTCGCCCAAATAATCCCCTAAAAGTAATTTCAGCGTGTGTTCCTTTTGTTTTTGGCATCCCTGCGCTGACACATTCAAATCTCTAGGAAACCCTTTCCTACGTTAATCTCTTCATCTCATAAATGTTCCTAGCTACACTATTAAGGTTTCTTTAGAATATCAATTTATCTCTCCAACTTAAAGCTCAGTGAAGCCGTGTTTAAAAATAGAATTTCTATCTCTTTAGACTCCCGCATAGTTCCAAGATAACAAGTGATGTCATTTCTAATTCCTGACACTAAAGATCAATGAAGCCCTATTTAAAGATAGAATATTAATTTTTCTCTCTGACCTAAAGAACGTTTATCCCTCAGACCTAAGATTAAAGAAGCCATAATGTTTGTTTCTCAATTCCCCTTTCGTGAACCAATAATTCCCCCGCAGATTATGTAAATCAATTTCTCAGGTTAGGTTAGCCTAAAGATCAAAGAAACCATAATGTTTCTTAATTCCCCTTTCGTGAATCAATACATTCCCCCGCCGATTATGTAAATCAATTTCTCAGGTTAGGTTCGCCTAAAGATCAAAGAAGCCATGTTTGTTTCTTAATTCCCCCTTCGTGAATCAATACATTCCCCCGCCGATTATGTAAATCAATTTCTCAGGTTAGGCTAGCCAAACAACAAAGAAACCATAATGTTTCTTAATTCCCCTTTCGTGAATCAATACATTCCCCCACCGATTATGTAAATCAAGTTCTCAGGTTAGGCTAGCCAAACAACAATGAAGCCATGTTTGTTTCTTAATTCCCCCTTCGTGAATCAATAATTTCACCGCCGATTATGTAAATCACCCCAATGTCATTACACCTGGACAAACTACAGCAATTTATTCTCACTGACAACGAACAGACATAAAAACATGCATAAATTATGTAAAAAAGTTGTAGGTGGCAGCAGGGGTGAATCGTGGGATCAATAGGGGCCATTCTACTTATATATATATATATATATATATATATATATATATATATATATATATATATATATATATATATATATATATATATATATATATATATATATATATTATATATATATATATATATATATATATATATATATATATATTATATATATATATATATATATATATATATATATATTATATATATATATATATATATATATATATATATATATATATATATATATATATATATATATATGCATATATTTACATATATATATATATATATATATATATATATATATATATATATATATATATATATATATATATATATATATATATATATATATATATTATATATATATATATTATATATATATATATATATATATATAATTATAAAGAAATAAAAAACCGTCTCAGCCTTCGAATAAAGAAATATAAACTCCTGGCCATTTTCAACTAAAAGTAAAAACCAACATTAAGTAAAAACCAACATTAAAACATAAACGAACAGAAATTATTACCTATATGAGAAGGATAACCCCCCCCCCCCCCCCACACACACACACACACACAATACCTTGCTCTTCACGCTAACGTTTTTTAGAATGTTCGAAAATCTATCTTTAACTGAAAGTAAGGAACGACACTAAAACTTAGAATGAACAGAAATTATTCCTTATATGAAAGGTGTTGTTCCCTCCTCAACGCCTCGCTATTTACACCAAAGTTTGACTTTTTGTCACAACTCTACTTTTTAAACTAACAAAAACTTTAGCGTAAAGAGTGAGGTGCTGAGGAGGGGACAGTCCCTTTAATGTACGGAATAATTTCTGTTAGTTTTAGGTTTTAATGTCGCTCCTTACTTTCAGTTAAAAAAAAACTTGTTTTATTTTTATTTAATTTCTGAAGGTTTTTCAACTAATGCAGGATCGAATTTGGCTCACCATACAAAAAAATTAAAATAAAATGTATAAATTAGTTTTGGAAGGTATATTCCTTATACGAAGGGTTGTGCCCTCTTTATTACCTTACTCTTTACGCTAAAGCTGTTAGCAGTTTTAAAAAAGCTTCCAATTCTATTTACGAAGACCCCATGTTCAAGTAAACGCTCTTAGAATATTGGGACACACACTCAAACTTTACCGTAAAGAGCAAGGTATAAAGGAGGGGGACACTTCTCTTGTATGGAGGGGCAACCCTCCTCCTCACGGAAATCTCCTTAAGTGAAATTTCATCCAACGTAAAATAAACCTTCCCCCCGTCAAATTCCCTCCAGACAATTCCATCCTCGCAAAGAATCCCCCCCCCCAATAATATTGCTTGCGGACAATTCAGCCTGAAGAATTCGCCTTACCATTCTTTCATTTGAATAAGACTTTAATCTCTAATCGGTTTCTCCATCACTCCAGAAATGCCCCCCTCCATGGAACTTATTTCCCAGAAATCAAAACACGCGGAAAATAGTCGCCAGATAATTCCGCCGGAACATCCCCACATGAAAAATTGGCAGAAACCGTAACACTGTCGGGCCGGCACTGATGTTTTCAAAAATTTAGTATTTGTTACTAAAATGTTTATAATATTCAATGCTACTGCTACTACTATTAACAACTCATCGCGGCACCAAACCGCTGGAGGCCAATGACAAGTTTGGGCTATATATTTGCACATTAGAGGGGGGGGGGGGGGGGGTAAAGTATACCGGGTTTGCATGCAAAATGTGTTAGGTACAATTATTCTGCATATTATACAGCCCAAATTATATATTTGCCATCTATTCTGTCACATGTATTTATCTTGTCTTGCGTTAAGCTACCCCCCCCCCCCTTATGTGCAAATATATAGCCAAAATTGTATATTTCTCATCTATTCTGTCGCTTGTATTTATCTTGTCTTGCGCTAAGTTAAAAGAAACCAACGAAGACACCGGTTTGTTCTCGAGTTTTACACAGCGTAAACTTGAGTGAGTGGTGCGTAATACCCAAGTACCAAAATTCCTTCTCCCTATGGTAAATAAGAAAAAAAACAAAACTCAAATAAAATTCTCAAATTTGAAGTCTTATTTTCCACGGGGGGGGTGTCTTCCGAGGGGGTATTTTTCACGGCGGTATATTCTATGAGGTGGGGGGGGATAAACACCTAGAACCAATAGGAGGATACCTCATCCACAATACATTGCTCTTCACGGTAACGTTATTTAGAATTTTCAAAAAGCTTCTTATTCTAATTTAACAAACCTAGTATTTCACTTGTTATTCGTAAAGGATTGGGATACAAAATCATACTTTAGCATAAAGAGCGAATTATGTAAGAGGGGGCATTCCCCGCATCCCTTCAATGAAAATTCCCTCAGAGAATATTCGCCCTCCGAAAATGCCTGTTTACTTCCCAATAACAAATACTATGCGTAAGCAATAGGCAATAGGCTTTTCTTTTTTGAATTAAATAATAAAAACAAATTTTTTCTTTAACTGAAAGTAAGGAACAACATTAAAACTTAAAACGAACAGAAATTATTTCATATGTGAAATGGGTGGTTTTCTCCTTAGCGCCTCGCTTTTTACACTATAGTTTGACTCTTTGTCACAACTCTACTTATTAAAACAGTTAAATAAAATAAAAAAGTTTTTTACTGAAAGGAAGGAGCAACATTAACACTTAAAACGGACAGAAATTATACCGTATATGAAAGGGGCTGTCCCATCCTCAACGCCCCGCTCTTTAAGCAAAGTTTGTCTCTTTCTCACAACTCTACTTTATAAAACAATAAGAACTGCAATGCAAAGATCGGTGCGTTGAAGAGGGAACAGCCCCTTTCATATACGGAATAATTTCTGTTCGTTTTAAGTTTTAGTGTCACTGCTTACTTTCACTTAAAGAAAACTTGTTTTTTTAAATTTAATTTCTGAACGTTTTGAATTTAACCAGGTTTTGGGGACTACTTCGAGGGACCTAATTATTGCGTTAGGCTGTTTTATAGAGAATAGTCTGATGGCGCGGAAAGAAGCTGTAGTTTAAATTTGTTGAGTGCTATTGTTCTTTCCTTATTGTTTTTTATTTATTGTTTTTGTGTATATGGCCACTGGTTTTTAAATACACTCATGTATGTATGGCTCACCGTACATGAATAATTAAAACAAAATTTGCATATTAATTTTACTCTTTTTTTAACTAATAATAAACTTATAAGAACCTATGTTTGATTTTTTTTTCCAGTTGTTTAAGAATGACTCCTGAATGACAAATGCAGTTTAATTAGAATAATAACCTCTTTCAAAAGTTAAAAAAGAAACCTTAGCGCCAGAGCAAGCTCTTAAGGAGAGGCAAACCATTCCATATATGTAATTAAATAAAAAACAAGTTTTTTAAACTGAAAGTAAGGAGCGACATTAAAACATAAAACGAACAGAGATTATTCCGTATATGAAAGGGGCTGTCCCCTCCTCAACGCCTTGCTCTTTATGCTAAAGTTTTTTTTATTGTTTTAAAAAATAAAGTTTTGAGACAGAGTCAAACTTTAGCGTAAAGAGCGAGGCGTTGAGGAGGGGACAGCCCCTTTCATATACGGAACAATTTCTGTTTGTTTTAAGTTTTAATGTCGCTCCTTCCTTTCAGTTTAAAAAACTTGTTTTTTATTTAATTTCTGATCGTTTTTTAGTGAATGCAGCTTTTATTTTGGCTCACCGTCATTGAATAAGTAAACAACATTTGCATAAAAGTGTCACTTTTCTTTTGCTAAATGGCTGTCTCTAAATTTGGTTCTGACGTAATTTACAAATTAACTTACGCAACGAACTTCTATATTCGTATATTTTTCTTCTGGCAAAAAATCCAAGTTGCAGATTTTTGCAGATATGAGCTTGAAACCAATCTAATAGGGTTTTTTGATACGCTGAATCTGACGGTGTGATTTTCATTAAAATTATTTCACTTGTAGGGGGTGTTTCCCCCCTCTTTAAAAAATCAGGTAAATTTTCTCAGGCTCGTAGCCTTTGATGAATAATAATAAACTAAATAAAATTTATATATTTAGAATCAGCATTATAAGCCCATTCTTTTGATACATTTATTGATATCAAAGTTCCATTTTTAAAAGTTTCGATTACTATTGAGCCGTATCGCTTTTTTATTGTTTTTTTTTATTACGTATATGTTATGACGTATATGAGGGGGTTCTCCCCTTAGTCAATACCACGCTCTTATCGTTAAAAGTTAAAAAAAAATTAATTCACAAACCCCTGAATCACAAATGCCATTTAATTAGAATAGATATTTGAAAGTACTAAAAAAAACTGTAGCGTAAAGAGCGAGGTATTGAGTTGGGGAAGAACCCCCTCATATACGTAATAATTTCTGTTCGTTTTAAGTTCTAATGTTGCTTCTTACTTTCAGTTGAAAAAACTTGTTTTTTTTTAAATTTAATTTCTGATCGTTTTTTAAATAATGCTTAGAAATCCGGCGCCCCCTTCATAGAAATGTCCCTTACCCCAAAAAAACATCCTCCACGTAAGGATTCTCCCGAGTAACCCCGTCCTCCAGCCCCCCTCCCCTCCCCGTCCCCACCAGGAAAAAATCCTCCCTGAAAATGTCTGTATACTTCCCAGTAACCAATACAATATGTAAGCAATGGGCAAAGTTCATAACTTGCAGCCATTCCCCTGGGAACTGTGGGGGATTAAGTGATCCTAAAAGACATATTTATTATATTTTCGATTATGCTGAACAAAATGGCTATCTCAAAATTTTAATTGGGTGACTTTGAGAAAAAAATGAGCGTGGGAGGGGGCCTAGTTGCCCTCGTTTTTTTTTGGTCACTTAAAAAGGGCACTAGAACTTTTGATTTCCATTCCAATGAGCCCTCCTACGAGATTCTAGGACCGCTGGGTCAATACGATTACCCCTAGGAAAAAAAACAAAAAAAAAACAAATAAACACGCATCCTTGATCTTTCTTCTGGCAAAAATGGAAAATTCCACTTTTTTGTAGGTAGGAGATTGAAACCTCTACAGTAGGGTTTTCTGATACGCTGAATATGATGGTGTGATTTTCATTAAGGTTCTATAACTTTTAGGGGTCTTTCCCCCTTTTTTCGAAAATCAGCCAAATTTTCTCCGGCGCGTAACTTTTGATGGGTAAGATTAAACTTGATAAAACTTATATTTTTGAAATCAAAATTAAAATCTGATTCTTTTGATGTATCTTTTGGTATCAAAATTCCGTTTTTTTAGAGTTTCGGTTACCATTGAGCCGGGTCGCTCCTTACTTACAGTTCCTTACCACGAACTGTTTGATATTTTCTGTTCGTTTTAAGTATTAACGTTGCTTCTTACTTTCAATTCAACTGTTGATCGTTTTAAAAAATAACGTCAGGAAATCCAGGTCCCCCTCCAGGGGATATTACATTTCCCCACGATAAATTTCTCCATGGAACGATTCTCCCACGTAACTTAAATTAGCCATATTTACAGAACTAATTTTTTTTAAGGCATATTGACAAAACGGCCAAAGAGGTCGAAACTATTTTTTTGAAAATGAAAGTCACAAGTTGAGCACTTCTCAAATCACTGAAATGAATGAAAGAAAAAAATCTCTAAAAGATATACGCAATAATTTGTGTTCGTTTTAAGTTTTAATGTTATCCCTTACTTTCAGTTGGAACAACTTGTTTTTTTTTATTTAATAGGAACCACAAGTCGAAGACATACAATATCTTTGGTTTATTATTACATAAAAATCATAGTTATGAAGCTGTTTAAGGTAAAATTACGTGCTAAGATTGGCTGGAAACTAAGACGAACAAATCATCGCTTATATCGGCCATTATTTAATAATGTTCAAACTTAAGCGTGAAGAGCGAGGTACTGACGAGGGGGCCAATTTCTTCATATATGTAATATGAGGGGGTTGGTTCCAATTCTTTAAGAATGACCACTCAATCACAAAGGCCGTTTAATTAGAATAAATAGCTCTTTTAAAATTACTAAAAATACTTTAGCGTAAAGAGCGAGGTAATGACGAGGGGATGAACCCCCTCATATACGGAATAATTTCTGTTCGTTGTAAGTTTTAATGTTACACCTCACTTTCAGTTGAAAGTAACTTGATTCAGTTATCAAGTGCTTTTACGTCTTTCCTTGGGCAGCCACTTGGATTAATGTTATGTGTTATATCATTTTGTAATAAACAGAATTGACAAAACTCGTTTCTTATTTAATTTCTGATTGTTTTTTAAATAGTGCTGTGAAATCCAGTACCCCCTACATGTAAATTCTCTTCCCCCATGAAAAATTCCCCCACGGAAAGATGGTCCAACGTAACCCGATCCCCCGACCCCCCCCCCCCCCCCCCCACACCACCAGAAAAAAAAAATGAAAACGTCTGTATACTTATCAATAACTAATCATAGGCAGCGCGCTAGCGCTGCCTAAGTAAAGAACGATGTGGCCACAGTAAAGAACGATTTCTTCGACAGGCACTTCTTATCGAAGGAGTTGTCGTAGAAAATTCGAAAAGGGCTCATTCGATTGGAAATGGGGGTGGCTAGTGCCCTTTTTAATAGTCGAAAGTGATTGGAGGGCAACTAGCCCCCCCCCCCACGCCCATCATTCCCCCAAACACATCCAATCAAAATTTCGATATAGCCATTTTGTTCAGCGTAGTTGATTTCCACATAGAACATATCTTTTTGAGGAGGACACTCCCCCAAAACCCTCGGAGCAAGGGTTTTAAGTTATGCCCTGAGGGCATATAAGAACAATGTTGAAACTATGTACCATATATTATTTTTTTACTTTAGAGCAGGGCACTTCATATGGAAGGGGTCGTCGTAGAGACTTCAAAGGGGCTCATTCAATTGGAAATTGAGAGTTCTAGGGCCCTTTTTAATAGTCGAAAGTGATTTGAGGGCAACTAGCCCCCCTCCCACACCCATCATTCCCCCAAACACATCCAATCAAAATTTTGAGATAGCTATTTTGTTCAGTGTAGTTGATTTCCAGATAGAAAATATGTTTTTGAGAAGGACACTCTCCCACAACCCTCAGGGCAGGGGTTTTAAGTTATTCCCTGGGGTTATATAAGGTTTTTATATAAGGTGTTGTCGTAGAAACTTCAAAAAAGGCTCATTCGAATGGAAATTCAAAGGACTAGTGCCCTTTTTAATAGTAGAAAGTGATTGGAGAGCAACTAGCCCCCCCCCCCGCCCATCATTCCCCCAAACACATCCAATCAAAATTTTGAGATAGCCATTTTGTTCAGCTTAGTTGATTTCCGGATAGAAAATATGTTTTTGAGGAGGACACTCCCCCACTACCCTCAGGGCAAGGGTTTCAAGTTATGCCCTGGGGGCACATAAGATTTTATAGAAGGCGTTGTCGTAGAAACTTCAAAAAAGGCTCATTCGATTGGAAATTAAAACGGCTATTGCGCTTTTTAATAGTCGAAAGTGATTGGAGGGCAAATAGCCCCCCCCCCCGAGTCAAACTCAAAACGAGCAGAAATTAACATAAGTTGGGCGCAAAACCCCTATGCCTTCCCAAGGCCAGAACAAAATTTGCACTTTACTGAAAAAATAAAAATGAATGTGCATTGTCAGTTGAACATACATATACTGATAGTAATCAAAATGTTAATTTTATTTGATTTGTTAAAGTTATAAAAGTAAAAACGTTTTGAGATAGCCATTTTCTTCAGCGTAGTTGATTTCCGGATAGAAAATATGTTTTTGAGGAGGACACTCCCCCACTACCCTCAGGGCAAGGGTTTCAAGTTATGACCTAGGGGCATATAAGGTTTTTAAAGAAGACGCTGTCGTAGATTCTTCAAAAAAACCTCATTCGATTGGAAATTCAAAGGACTAGTGCCCTTTTGATTTGTCGAAAGTGATTGGTGGGTAACTAGCCCTCCCCCACGCCCATCATTCCCCCAAACACATCCAATAAAAATTTTGAGAAAGCCATTTTGTTCAGCGTAGTTGATTTCCTGATATAAAAAAGATTTTTGAGGAGGACACTCCCCCACAACCCTCTTGGCAAGGATTATAAGTTATGCCCTGGGGGCATATAAGGTTTTTATTGAAATCTTTCTCGTAGAATCTTGAAAAAAGGCTCATTCGATTTGAAATTAAAAGGGATAGTACCCTTTTTAATAGTCGAAAGTGATTTGAGGGCAACTAACCCCCCTCTCACGCCCACCTTTTCCCCAAACACATCCAATAAAAATTTTTAGATAGCCATTTTATTCAACGTAGTTGAAAGTTTTGGAAATTAGGTCTTTAAGGATGACAACCCCTCCCCCGCAGCCCTCAGGGCAAGGGTTGTAAGTTATGCCCTGGGGTATATAAAGTTTTTTATTGAAAGCGTTGTCGTAGGAACTTTAAAAGGGCTCATTCAATTCGAAATTGAAAGGGCTAGTGCCTTTTTTAATAATTGAAAATGATTGGATAGCGACTAACGCCCCTCTCACGCCCACCATTTTCCAAAACACATCCAATCAAAATTTTGAGATATCCATTTAGTTCAACGTAGTTGAGCGTTCTGGAAATTAGGTCTTTTAGGATGATAACCCCCCACGGAGCCCTTAGTACAAGGGTTGTAAGTTATGCCCTGGGAGCATATAAGGTTCATATAGAAAGTTGTTGTATAAATCATAGGCAGTACGATCGCGCTGCATAAGTAAAGAACAGGGACACTCGAGAACGAGACACGAAACGGGGGCTAAGTAAAGAGGAGGACACTCCCTCACAACCCTCAGGGCAAGGGTTTTAAGTTATGCCCTTGGGGCATATAAGAACGATGTTGGCACATTGCATTATTTATTAATTTTTTTTTCCTTTAGAGTAGGGCACTTCGTATCGAAGAAGTTATCGTAGAAACTTCGAAAAGCGCTCATTCAATTGGAAATTGGAGTGGCTTGTGCCCTTTTTAATAATCGAAAGGGATTGAAAGGCGACTAGCCCTTTAAAATAATTTATTCAACTAGCCCCAAAAATAAA
This sequence comes from Artemia sinica, assembly GCA_027921565.1. NCBI lineage: Eukaryota > Metazoa > Arthropoda > Branchiopoda > Anostraca > Artemiidae > Artemia > Artemia sinica. The sequence continues at coordinate 66,212,306 of CM051259.1, forward strand.
ATAAAATAATCTACCAAGCGTGAAACTACCACAAATCAGTATCGATAAACAAATGAAACCCAAAACGAACAGAAATTACAATAATTAACCGAGTCAAACTCAAAACGAGCAGAAATTAACATAAGTTGGGCGCAAAACCCCTATGCTTTCCCAAGGCCAGAACAAAATTTGCACTTTACTGAAAAATACAAATGAATGTGCATTGTCAGTTTAATATACATATACTGATATTTAGTTAGGAAAATGTTAATATTATTTGATTTATTAAAGTTATAAAAGTAAAAACATATATATTTTTTCAGTAAAGTGCAAATTTTGTTCTGGCCTTGGGAAGGAATAGGGGTTTTGCGCCCAACTTATGTTAATTTCTGCTCGTTTTAAGTTTGACTCGGTTAATTATTGTAATTTCTGTTCGTTTTAGGTTTCATTTATCTATCGATGCTGATTTATGGTAGTTTCACGCTTGGTAGGTTATTTGGTTTTATTTTTGCTCATTTTTTGTTTAATGGAGTTCTTTACTTTTCTTTGAAAAATTTATTTTGTGTAAAAAGTTTTTTAAATTAATACTATGTAAACAATAGGCAAAGTTCATTACTTGCAGCCCTTCCCCCGGGGACTGTGGGGAATTAAGTCGTCCACAAAGACACAGGTATTAGACATTTTGACTATGCTGAAAAAAGTGACAATCTCAAAATTTTGATCCGGTAACTTTGGTAAAAATGAGAGTGGGAGGGGCCGTTTTGCCCTCCAAGTTGTCGGTCACTTAAAAAGGACACTAGAACTTTTAATTTCCGTTCGAATGAGCACTCTCGCGAAATTCAATGACCACTGGGTCGATACGATCACCCCTGGAAAAAAAAACAACAACAAAAACGAATTAACACGCGTCAGTGATCTTTCTTCTGACAAAAAATACAAATATATGAGGGAGCTTCCCCTCATAAGCCTCTTTATTCACCATTAATTTTGAGAAGGGTGCAGCCCCACTCATATATGGATTATTTTTTTTTTGTCTTTTTCAAGGCTTTTCTATACTTTCAGTTGGAAAAATTTATTTCTCTAAATTTTAATTTCTGATTGTTAATCAAATAAGGCCGGTAAATCTGGATCCCTCAAGGTGGTTTCAGGCACCATCCCCTGTCCCCACTCTACACACACCGACACTCTTTCGTAAATAATGATTGGAAATTAAAAAAAAAGTTGAATATTTTTATTAAACGGCCATTCTGTTTCAGGAGTCGCTCTTACAGAATTGGGACAAAAAGTAAAAACTTACGATTAATTAACTACTACTACTACTAACAACACACCGCAGCACCAAGCCGCCTGAGGCCAATACCGCAACGCATGCTCCTCCTCCGCCCCAATCTATTCAAAGCCACCCTTTTTACAGCCGCCCAAAAAGTTCCCATTTCCTTTAAATCTTTCTTTAGGACGTCCTCCCACCCCAGACCGGGACGACCTGCTTTCCGTTTATCCCTAGACGGTTGGCCGAAAAGAACAATCTTCGGCAATCTGTCATTCTTCATCCGCACAACGTGCCCTAGCCACCTCAACCCTTCTTTCATTATAGCCCTAGAGAGGGGTATTGAACCCCATTTTTCGTATAGCCTGTTGTTTGAAATACGGTCAGTCAGCCGGGTACCCCTAACAATCCTTAATCAATTTCTCTGGAAAACATCTAGAAAATCTTCATCCGCTTTTCGGAGCGTCCATGCTTCAGAGCCATATTTGACCACTGTCATTACTGTAGCTTCTAATATTCTAATCTTGGTTTGCAGACTTATATTCCTATTCTTCCAAACTTTTTTTCACTGTGAAAAAAGACCCTGAGCCTTGGCTATTAGCATCTTCACTGCTCCCACCATCTTTAGTAATAATACGAAGGTAAATGAAGCTGCCCACCTGATCAATCTTTTCGTTACCCAACGTCACCTTTTCTTCTTCACTTATTCCTAGCCTTAGTGACTTAGTCTTCCTAACATTAATTTTCAAACCAATTCTAGCACCCTGAACTCGCAAAACCTCTAAAACTTCATTCATTTTGCTCACACTTTCATCTAGGCTGCTTAAATCATCAGCATAATCCAAGTCCAGGAGACCTTTTCCTCCCTATTTGATTCTGTGGTCTCCCATTGCCTTTTCTGTGCTCCTTAAAAAAAAGTCCATCGAAAGGGGGATAGAACACAACCCTGCTTAACTCCTGGTTTAATACAAAGCCAGCTGCTAACCTCATTTCCTACCTTAATCGCAGCAGTGTTATTCTCGTACATAGCACTAATCACTTTAATGTATTTGTCTGGTATACCATACAAGGATACAACCTTCACTAAAGCTGTTCTATCAACAGAATCGAACGCTTGCTCATAATCTATAAAGCTGAGGACCTAAGGTGTTTGAAAACTCAGACACTTCTCAATTATTAGCCTAAGATTGAAAATTTGGTCGACACATCCTCTACCTTTTCTAAAACCACACTGTTCTTCTCTTAAAACTTTGTCTACGGCATCTCTCAGTCTAAAAATTATCATATTACTAAGTAATTTACTACCTACAGAGACCAGACTAATACCTCGGTAATTACACACTCAGTTTTATCACCCTTCTTACAAAGTGGCTTAATCAAAGTTGTCCTAAAATCGTTAGGTACTTCCCCTTTTTTCAAAAATCATATTCATAATCTTCAGTAACTTATTTCTAACCTCAGAGCCACCATATTTAAGAAACTCATTTACCACCCTATCAGCACCTGGAGCCTTATTATTTTTTAATCCTTTTAGTACTGTTGCTAATTCCTCCTCACAAAACAAATCTTCCTTCACATCCAAGGTATCGCAAACTTTTCCATTTTCCTCTATATCTTCAATCATCATCATCAATCATTTTATTAATACTAAACTCTATTACAAACGTAAAGAAAAATTATTTGGCCCAAGAAGCTTGACTTGTTGTGGGCCTTACAACATAATAAAGCACTAAAACAACCATAAATATTACTCTAAATTAAACAATATGTATGAAATAAAGATTAAAGAGAATAAACACTACCATATAGTAAAAAAAAAAAAAAAAAAAAAAAAAATATATATAAGGGAAAAACACAAAAAGGAGAAACACTAGGAAAAGAGAAAACAGGGAAAATAAACGAAGGAGAGAGAAATTACTAAACTGGAAAGACATGACGAATAACTGCCTTTGCAGACAGAAATAACGGGACATCTGGTGGGATTGAATTCCATAACTGAATTGATTTATAAACAGCAGACCTCTGGGCTGCTGTAGATGAACGTTTGGGCAAAATAAGTCTACGAGACGAACTACGTAAAAAATTAGAGTACCTACCTGAGCCTGTCCGTGAAAAAAATTTCTGCAGAGGCGGTGGAAGTGCACCTAGAAAAGCAGAATGCGCTAACTAAAGATTACTTTTACCCACAATACGATCCAGTGGAGCTATTCGAGTATCATTATAAAGATCAGAGGAAGGACAAAGCCGAGGGAGAAGAAAAGTAGCCTTCACTGCCCTATTTTGGGCTCTTTGAAGTGAGCAGAGAAGAGATTTATTAGTATTACCCCAGACAGAGCAGCAATAAGAAAGGTAAGGAAAAATAAAAGCATAATAAAGAGAAAGCATAACATCTGGGGGAAGAAATGAGTTAACCCGGTGCAACATTGAAGACTGGCGGAAGATGAGGGAACGGGTGTGAGTTATATGAGGCTTAAAAGAGAGAAAACAGTCAAGATACACACCAAGAAATTTCACCATAGCAGCTTGCGGTATAACATCATTCCCATAAGTCAGGATGATTGGCTCCCTTACGTCTCTCATACGATAAGGGGTCCTGAAGTGTACAATGACACTTTTTTGGCTGTTGAGAGTCATACCATTTGACCAGCACCAATCTTTTACTTTATCAAGAAAACCTTGAGCTAGGGAAGTGGCAGATGGCAAGTCCACTGCAGCAATGAAAAAGTTACTGTCATCAGCAAAAAGAATAGGGTGCACAAGGGGATGAAGACCATCAACGAGATCATTAATGTAAATTAAAAACAAAAGTGGTCCAAGCACAGAGCCCTATGGGACACCCTTCAATATAGGCAAAGTAGTGGAAGAATTACCATTAACTGAAACATACTGAGACCTTCCCGACAGATAAGACCTTAACCATTCTAGTGGGACTCCATGTACTCCAAATGAATATAGTTTAGACAAAAGAAGAGAGTGGTCAACCATATCAAAGGCCTTTGAAAAGTCAAGAAATAGACCCAAAACACACAAGCCCTTGACCAGATTAACACGCACAAACTCTGTTGCATCTGAAAGTGCATACGAGGTGGGACGAAAGCCATACTGATGGAAGAAAGTGGGACGAAAACCATACTGATGGTTAGTTATGAGAGAATTTCCTGCAGTCGTATTAGAACTAAAAACAAATGAAGAGAGTCTACGATACACTACTCTTTCAACAACCTTAGAGATGACAGGAAGAAGAAAAATGGGTCTATAATTTGAAATTAGAGATGAATCACCTTTTTTATGTAAAGGTAAAACATTAGCAACTTTAAATAAATGAGGGAAAACACCAGAAGAAAGAGAGAGGTTAGTTATGTGTGAGATCGGGTTAGAAACAAACTGACCAATTTTTTTAAGAACATTATTACTCAAACCAAAACCATCAACTGAACGGCTACTTGGAAGCTGGGAAATAATACTATAAATTTCAATATCACTGCATGGGGAAAGGAAAAATGACTTTTCTGCTATGGGAAAACTACTTACTCTACTCTTGGGTTGAATGGGAACTGAAGGAAGAGTGGTGAAATACGAATTGAAGGCGTTTGCTGAAGAATTTTTATCCACAATAGATCCATCAGCATTCCTGTAATGACATGGGGGGGACTGTTTGAGTTTCTTGCGAGAAATAGCTTCATTAACTACATTCCAAACCTTTCGCAAGTTCCCCTTACGCTCATCAATTCGACGCGAAAAATAGAGCTTTTTGGCTGCACGTACTGAAGTCGTAAGTACATTTTTATAATGTTTATACTTCAAAAGATCATCCTGTGTTTTACTTTTACATGCGACCTTGAACAGAGACGCCTTCATATGTGTATCATTGATCAGACCTATGGACATCCATGGGCATTTGGGTATAGAATTCCTTGGTCCCTTCCTAAGAGGAATATGCTTGTCCAACAGAGCTCCCATACGACACACAAATAAACTTGTTGCACAATCAACATCATTAGCTTCAAGAACACTAGACCAATCATTACTCTGAAGACTAATAATTAAATTAGAAATTTCTTTATCGGTAAAAGTTCTAAAAGAAGATTCACCCTGCTCATTCACAGCAATCTCAGTTTTAGGCACAAAAAGTGATAGATAAATAGGGAAGTGATCAGACAGATCAGTGAAAACAAGACCAGAAGTAAACTTCAATTTTGGAGAATGAGAAATGAAAATATTATCTATCAAAGTGGCAGAATTTCTTGTAGGATCCACACGAGAAGGAAAAAAAATTGAAGGAAGTAGCCCAGAAGAAGAAAGCACAACAAAGAGATGGTCACATTCATCACTTGATCCAACATTTAACATATTACAATTAAAATCTCCCAAAACACAAAACGTCTTTTAGAGAAAGTCCCCACACCAGAAAGCTGATCAAGCAAATCACAGAACAGATGTGTTGGAAAAGGAGGGGGCTTATAAAACAAACAAACAGTATCACATGCAGACTGGCTTTTCAGATCAATGACAAGAGAATAAGCAGTCCTACTATTAGACACTACTGAAGTAAACAAGGATTCAAGGTCATACCGTCTACTAAATTCAATATCAGATTTTATAAATAAAGAAATGCCCCCTAAGCACTTTGTTATCATTCTAGGGACATGAATAGCAATATAACCATGCATATCATAAGCTGTTAAATTATCACTATCAGATAACCATGTTTCTGTTAAACCAATTACATCAAAAGGGCAAAAATTATCAGACCACAAATATGATTTCAGACTATCCCACTTATCTCGTATCCCACGTACATTCAAACAAAATACATTAAAGCAACTATTTAAAGAGAGAGAAGGCATGATTTTATCAAAAAAATCAATAGTAGTGTGATAATTGCAACTAGAATTAACCATAGATTCAAGAAGAGGGTCAAGTGTGTGGGCCTCTTGTTTGCCAGCACTACTTGGTTGCTCAAAGATGACTGATTTAAGAATAGAAGAATTCAAAAGAAAAGAAAAATCAGCCAGATTTACCACACATAACAAATGCACACAATATCTTCACAAATGAACAAGATATCAAACAAACAGGCTGAAATAGCAGAGGGTAAATTGAAACTAAAAAGGTGAAACTGATAGGCAACAAAGAAAAGAAAGAAAAAAAAACCTGCTAGACAAAGAACAATAACAAGCTACAAAGCTAAAAAAAAATAAAAAATAACAAACAATTACAAGTACAAAGGCAAAAACAAAATAATGAAAAAGGGAAAACAATAAAAAGCAACCAGAGGAAAGAGTTATCAACGGTTTATGGAATTTACTTAAAAGAATAATGTAAAACAACATAAATGCAAGCATAAGTAAAACCATTAAATCATAAAGAGTTAAAAAAAAAACAGCAACAAAATAACAGAGCTAAAAGGGGAAAAATGGTTTATTTCAGTCCTGGGAGGGGCTTGGACGGGCTGTAGTTGACTGATGGAGAACATCAACTTGAGATGCCTCTTTAACAGTGATCACTTTACCATCAGAAAGCTTGGTAAGTATTTCTCCTCCACTAGACCATGTAGACCTCTTCCCAAGCTTTGATTTAGCATAGTTAAGTAGCTGAAGTCTAGGCTTTGTAAGTGACTCGAAAATAAAGACACCACTACCTTGCAAACTTTTCTTTTCTCTAAGAATAAGCTGCTGCATTCTTGGACTACAAAATTCCACAACAAGTGGGCGAGATTTCAAACCTGAGCCTTGTCTTCCAATCCTTCTAACAGAAACTATGCCATTCTTAGTCAAAGGAATACCAGGAAACCTAGTACTGCAAAATCCAAGAAATTTCCTTTCAGAAGCTTCTGGATAAGGGTCTTTTTGAAACCAAATAGGATCAGCTGATTTGAAATTTTCATTTTGTCAAACTGATCACTCAGACGATCCACATTGAGTTGAATTGGTTTCAGAGATTTTTGCAGCTCTGACAAACCTGAGTCAAGCATATGAAGAGATGATTCAAGCTTTGACATCCTCAAATCATATTGTTTTAGTGACTTTTCAACAAGCACATCAAAATCCATTTTAAGACTATTGTATACCTTTTGTTTAATAATTTCCATGTTGTTAGCATCAAAAGCAGCAGGCACATGACTAGAGGCAAGTTTTTTAACAGAGGCCTCAACCAAAGAACCAACCTCATTAGACAGTGCCTCACTGACAACTTGTGCCATAGTAAATTTAAGGTTTTGGTCATTAAGTGAATCTGCAATTAGCTTCTGCTTGTTCTCAAGGGTGTTAATGTGTGAGGTGAGCATAGTAATCTGCTCATTAATAGATTCAGATCCACTGTACTGGATGGAGCAGTCTGATCTCATCTCTCTGTGACTACTTACTTACTTTTTACTTTCGGCGGGAACCAGACGATGAACTGTCCTGCCCGGCACCAAAGGATCTTGGGATGACTTCCAACGACCACTTGGACCTGTCGGCTGCAGCTTCTCCGGCGATCTTCAGCCAGTATTTGTCCCATCTCCGACCGTGTCTCCTGAATCCTCCCCACGGTTCCAGGTCCTCCTTGAATGTTTGCCACAGGTTCTTCTTTTGTCCTCCTGGTTTACGTTTCCAGGAGGGAGCTGGTTCGCAGACAAGGACGTCTCGACATATCGTGCCTTCGGGACGGCGCAATGTGTGGCCGAGGAGTTTAGGGCGACGTCTTTTAATGATAAGAGATAGCTCTTCTGATTGGCCACAGCGACTCCTTACTTCACTATTGGAAATCCTGTCCCATCTCTTAATGCGGAGGATGTAACGAAGGCAGCGGTGGTCGAACACATCCAAAGTTCTCGCATCTTCAGTCTTGATCGGCCATGTCTCGCAAGCATACAGTAGTACTGCTCGAACAGTTGCACCATAGATTCTAACTTTTGTTTTGGTTGAGATCTCCCGTCTGGTCCATAATGCTTTTTTCAGACTAGTAAACACTCCCCAGGCTTTTGCTATGCGGGCAGAAATATCCCTTTCAGCTCCGCCATCTGGTGTTATGATAGAGCCAAGATACTTGAATTCCTCAACGCTTTCTATTGGCTCACCGTCGAGGGTAACTTGGCAAGGAGCAGGTTGGTTGAGAGCCAATACTTTAGTCTTTGCGCTGCTGATGGCCAGTCCGATGCGCTTTGAGACCTCATAGGTATCGTCGATCATGCCTTGTAAGCTGTCGGCGGTAGTTTCCAGCTCAACAACGTCGTCTGCGAAGTCCAGATCTGTCAGGGGCTGGAGGAAACCAGCTATTTGTCCGAAGACTATTCCGCTGTGGTTTCTCATTGCATTATACATGATCCAGTCTATCGCGTAATTGAATAATATAGGCGAAAGGGGGCATCCCTGCTTTACCCCAAACTCCACTGGAAACTTAGGGGTGTCATTGCCGGAAACACGGACGCAAGTCTCAGTGTCCTTATACGCACTTCGGAGTATCTCAATGATCTCCTGTGGCGCACCGTCTTCAGCCATAATTCTCCATAGCTCCTCTCTGATGAGAGAGTCGAAGGCAGCTGCAAAGTCAATAAAGGCGATGAGAAGGGTAGATGAAACCTGCTGTACTGCTGAAGGATGAGGCGAATCGTCAATATCTGTTCTGGACAGCCTCTGCCTGGTCTGAAGCCTGCTTGTTCAGGACGGGTTAACTTGTCACGTGCGTCTTTGAATCGATTCAAAAGAATGACGCAGAAGATCTTCATGGCATGGTCGATCAGGGAGATACCTCTATAGTTTCCGCAAATGGCCTTATCTCTTTTTTTGTATAGCGGAACGAGGACTGATACTTTCCAGTCTTTTGGGAAGGTCTTTGTCGTCCACACCTGGACAAAAAGGTCGGTTAGGCGGCATAGTAGAGTTGGTGAGGACTTGAACATTTCAAAAGGGATCCCATCCTCTCCAGGAGTTTTATTGTTTTTCATGCACTTCAGCGCTTTTTGTACGTCCGCAATACTTGGCGGATCGAGGTTTACTGCGTAGGGCTCTCTAGCAGCACTCGAGAAGGCAGGTAGATCGCACGGGGGTTTGACAGGGTTCAGTAGCTCAGAAAAATGCTCTCGCCAGCGTTCCATGCGTCCTTCTTCTGTTCGGATGAGTTCTCCGGACTTATCTTTCAGTGTGTCAACCGTTACAGGAGCTTTTCCAGTCGCTTCTTTCAGTAGTTTGAACATTTTCCTGCTGTTGTGGCTCCTGGACGCTTGTTCCAACTCATTCGCCAGATTTGACCAGTACTGTTCTCTGTCCTGTTTCAGTGACTGTTTAACTGCTTTGCGGGCTACTTTTAAGGGTTCTTTTGCACCTCCCACGAGGGGTCGCTTCTTCTCAACTAGTTCTATGGTGTGGTCAGAGATCCAGGCTCGCTGTTTTCGTTTTGTGTGGCCAAGCACCTCCTCAGCTACGTCCTGTGTCGCAATTTTTAACCTGCGCCCATTCTTCATCGACGAGTGAGAGACGATTCAAGGCATCGAACCGGTTGCTTAGCTTTAACTCAAAGTCGGCTTTGATTTCCGGGCATCTTAGTCTCGAAACATCGAAGCGCTTCCCTGCCTTCTGTCGCTTCTGCCTACTAAGGCGGTGACGGACTTTGCAAGTGAGGAGATAGTGGTCGGATCCATTTAAAGATCCTGTGTCTGCTCCTCTGTATACCCGGGCATCTGTGCAGGAGCTCCTCCATCTTCTGCTGACTAAGATGTGGTCGATCTGGGCTGTTGTTACGCCGTCGTTCGAACGCCATGTAACGAGGTGGAGTCTCTTGTGCTCAAAGAGAGTGTTTGTGACGCATAGGTTGTTGTATCTGGCTAGCTGTAAGAGCCTTTCTCCATTGATGCATCTGTCACCAACGGTGTGGCGGCCAATAACTGCTGCTGTGTCGGGGTCTACTCTGCCAAGCCGGGCGTTCCAGTCTCCAGCTACAAAGAGCATGTCACGCCTTGGTGTCTTGTCGATGATTCTTTGTAGGTCATAATAAAAGGCATCTTTGACCGCGTCACTACTGTCCCTTATCGGAGCGTACACGGCGATTATGGTTATGTGGCTAATGTGGCCTCTCACTCTGATCATGGCGATCCTTGGTGACACTGGCTCCCAAGAGGTGACGCATGATGCAGTAAGACCGTCTATTAAGAACCCAACTCCTTGCTGGCCGGAACCATCATTGGGACCCGAGTTATACAACTGGAATGAGTCCGATTCGGAAATGGTCAACTTTTTGGACAGAACATCATTAAGTCTTGTTTCTGACAGACAACAAACGTTGATTTTATACTTTTGCAGCTCCCTTGCAAGGAGCAGTTGCGTGGATTCCAGCTTGCAGCTGCGAACATTCCACGCGCCAATATTCAGATGTTTTCTTGATCGTTTTCTTGATCGGGCGGCTTGCATACTTGTCGGGCCAGGCACCACCCTGACCTGGTCCGCGTCGGCTACCGCGAACGCCGTAATAGTAGTATCTCTCTGCATTTGATCTTCAATATCCATTGGTGTTTCATAGGAATTTACTTGACCAAAGGCTCCCCAGACCCTTGGCGCCCCGTTGCGTTAGCCATTCTATTTGTCGGACTAGGCTACTAATAGAATGTTACACCACTCCACCGCTGTGAGGTGCAACATAGGGCTCTCCTCCCGGCTCGCTAGGGACGGGGGCGTGAATCCTCGCTCCGAGGCCCCAACCATAGCTTGAGAGCACTCGTGCTTATCAGGCCCTGATTCCCACCTAGGAGGTCGGGAGGTTGGAGTCTCTGTGACTAGGTGGTCTATAGCTCTTTTTGAGTTGTCACCCATGATTTAGGCTAAAATGAACTCCAAACTAGGCTAGTCAAGCTACAAGCTAACAGCAAAAGGCAAGGGATCTTCTGGCTGGCACAAGCAATTATAAAGAGGCTCTAATAACAGCAAAGCAGAGGTGTAGGCACCAGGCAGAAAAATAAAAAGACTGTACCTGGGGGGTCCCCAATTGCACCCCTGGGGTTGGGGCTGCTAGGCTTGCCTGCCTTTTCCACTGGACTGGTAGGCAGGCTAAACCAGTTCTTCAGATAAATTCAAATTTAGCGAGAAGGTTTTAACGAGAAAGTTTCAACTTGGATTTCTCCTGCAACTCTATCTCGGTTAAGCACATTCTCAAAATGTTCGGCTCATCTCTCTTTAGTTTTTTCCTTATCGCTAACTGCGGCCCCATTCCTATCTTTTACTGGGCCAAGTCTGGATTGACTACTCCCTCTCAATTTGTTAACATGCCAGAACAATATTTTACTATTATGCCGTCTAGCTGCATCTTCCAGATCATCGGCAATTTTATCCATAACCTCCATTTCACACCTCCTTAGTTCATATTTTAATGCTTTCTCCACTTTCTTTACATTCCTTTTGTTTTCATATGATCTATCACTCAGATAATTCTTGTACAAGTCCTTTCTCCTTTCTATTAAACATAAAGTTTTTTCACTAATATTCTTAGCTGCAGTTCTAGCTTTCTTCCCTAATACACCTTCAGCAACTTCACAAATTATTTTTCTAAAATTATTCCAACCATATTCCACATTATCAAATTTTAAACTCTGAAGTTTAGTATTCAACTGTTCCTGGAAAGTTTCTCTCAAATTCTCATTCTGGAGTCTACCAACATCATAAATTCCTGGGAGGTAGTTACCCTTTCGATATTTCAGCTTTAAATTAACCCTTGACACTACTAGATGGTGATCTTTACTTTTAACATTAATAACGGCACTCCTATATGCCCTAGTATCTTGTATTGATTCTGCCAGTCTTCGGTTTACTATAACATAATCAATAAGGTTTGCTGTCTTACCATCACGTGAATACCATTTTAACTTATGAGCCATTTTATGACCAAACACCGTATTGGTTATAATTAGATTGTTATACCTACAAAATTGCAAAAGTCTGTATCCATTACTGTTTTCTTTTCCTACACCAAATTTAGCTAGGCTAGGATACCATCTATCCCTTTTTCTACCAACCTAGGCGTTAAAATCTCCCAATAATAACATCATATTTCTACCTGGGACCCTGTATATTTGCTCCTGTAACTGTAAGTAACATTCTTCTGAGTCACTAGTATCTCCGTCAGTCGATTCTACAGGGGCGTACAGACTACTATAGCTGATACCCTGAAATTTTTAGTCATAAAATGAGCAATTAGTATTATATTATTAATACCTTCCCAGCCTAAACAAGACTTAACAGCTTCCTTATTCATCATGAGCCCTTCTCCCTGTCTATGTATCCCATCCTTCCAGCCTGAGTAAACAAATTTTATATCACCTAATTTCATGCTTCCTACCCCTGGGATATGAGTTTCTGAAACTCTTAATAAATCCAGTTCGAATCGTCAGAATTCGTCAGTCAAAATGTCGATACGATAGTCATTTTTTAACGTCTTAACATTTCAAATTCCAATTTTCATGTTTTTTAAATCATTGAAATTATTTTCGCCTCAGGAAAAGCAATGATCCCGGATACCAGTGCAGGACGGAGATCACATATCTTCTCAAGTCTACACCGAAGTGCTTAAGCCGGCTTAGAACCGGACAGCAAGAAGTCCCTGGGACCTCGATGAATGGAGGCTTTGTGCAATCCTTTGTGCAATCCTACGATTAATTAAGAGTATACGTTTACTAAAATATACGTATACAATATACTAAACTATGCTAAACTATATACTTATATTATATACTAAACTACACTAAAGTATGCGTAATTTCTGTTCATTTATGTTTTGATATTACTCCTTACTTTCAGTGAAAAAACTTTTTTCAAAAATTCAATTTCTAATCGTTGTCAAATAATACCGGGAAATCTGGCTCTCCTCCCCGAAAAATTCCTTCCCCCACGGAAAAATTCCACCGTGAAAAGCTCTTTTCATGTAAAATACCCCCCCCCCAGGGAAATTACCCTAAGACAAGTCCATTCTAGCTGAAAATTCCACCCAGAAACTTTCTTGCGGACGATATCAGGTGAAAATTGTTTCTTGCGCCCTTTCATTTGAAAAATACTTTAATTTCTGATTGTTTTCAAAACTATGCCGGTAATCCTCTCCGTGAAAAACTTCCAAAAAAAAGCCAGTAAAAAGGTATTTTCCAGCAAAGATTTTTTTGGGGAGGGGGTACAAAATAAACTTTTAAAAACACATCAAAAATGTGAAATTGATATCTACTCCCTTTTGATTTCTGGGTTTATGTTTGGTCTACACTGTTATTCTGAAAAAAAAGAATAACATTAAACCCCAAAATGAGCAGAATTTATTCCGTACAGGAGGGTGATTGTCCCTTCCTTATGTACACCTCCACCTCAAGGTCGCAAAAACTTCGGAGTGTGCTCATTAGATCAGAAATTGAGAGTTCTAGTACTTTTTTTTAAGTCCAAAGGGATTGGAGACCAAGCAGCTGCGAGGGGTGTTATTTTTCGGTGGGAGGGGGGTATTTCTCTTTTTTTTTTGTTCTGGGGGGCATTTTCCGTGGGGTTTATTTTCCACGGGGTGTTTTTTCCGGGGGGGGGGGGGTAAACGACGGCAACAGCAAAAGAGCAAGGAAAGATAAAAAAAAAACACCGCTAATGTCTTTAGATTGGTCAAACGAGGCATACTCAATGTCGATAAAAACCAGAAAAGAACAGGAACGTTTAACAGTAAGAAAAAAGGAATTGCAGCTAATAAAGTAAAGAAGAGAAGGGGGAAATCAGAATTGCTCGTCAATAAAAGCAATTAAAACATAACCTGCATTAGGCTGGACTCTTACTACCTGGATGGGATTGGAATAGCTTAAATACATTTGGTTAGCTTTTTTTGTGCCCGAGCGGGCTGGGGTCAAGTTTTCTGTTTTATTTTTTTAAATATTGTATCTAGTTTTCATATCTCTTCTTACATTCTTCTTGTTGTTCCATTCTTCCGGTTTCGTCTTGCTGTTGTTTTATTCTTTCGCTGTACTAATATAAATGAAGAAATAAATCTTAAAACGAGTTCAGCTAAAATTGAATATAAAAATCAAGTTTAAAATGAAAAAAAAAATTCTTAAAACGAGTTCAGTTAAAATTGAATACGTAAATCAAGCGTAAAACGCACAAAAATATCTACCTATTGGATCATAAATGAAGCCCAAAACGAACAGAAACTAAATAAGCAATCCAAGCAAACAAAAATACATGTGCTAACATAAATAAATAAATAAACCTTAAAACGAATAAAACTTTAATTAAATATGTGAATTAAAATTTAAATGAACAAAATTTACTACAAACAAAATTATAGGTACTGCCTCCTTCCCTAACTGTAAAAGTATAAAACCTACTGCGTCATTGGCGCTTTATTGAAAGTGAATTATACTACAAATATTTTCTTAAATACTTATTACAACATTAAAAATAAAAATGAAACTACAGTAAAATTAAAGTTTGGAATGGTGGGCTTTTCAGCCGCTGATATTATCAGATACTTAGTTTAATCTTATTTCCTCTCAGAACCGTTCGCAACAACTTTAGTTTCACTACAAACAAGAATTTAGCTCATGCCTCCTTCCCTAATTAATTAAAAAACTTTTTCCACAAAATAAGTTTTTCAAAAAAAAGTAAAGAACTCCATTAAGCCAAAAATGAGCAAAAATAAAACCAAATAATCTACCAAAAGTGAAACTACCACAAATCAGCATCGATAAATAAATGAAACCCAAAACGAAGACAAATTACAACAAATAACCGAATCAGACTCAAACGAGCAGAAATTAACATGAGTTGGGCTGAAAACCCCTATGCCTTCCCAAGGCCAGATTATAATTTGCACTTTACTGAAAAACTATAAATGTTTTTACTTTTATAACTTTAATAAATCAAATAATATTAATATTTTGATTACTAAATATCAGCATGTATATTAAACTGACAATGCACATTCACTTGTATTTTTTTTACCTGAAATGGAAAACTTGATACCATTTGCAAAAAAAAATCTGTTTACTTTCTTTGATCGTTTGGATACACTTACGCTATTTTGATTTGGTTAAATCTTAAGAGCAGTAGTAGCCCTGAAAGTTTGAACATAATACCCTCTGTCGTTCTTGGGATACTGCTGAGATGCCTTATTGGGGAATTAGCATTAACACAGTGCATTTTGATTTAATCTTAAAGCAACATTAGTTTTCAAACGGTTTGTGGCAACGAACTGTAAGTAAGGAGCGACCCGGCTCAATGGTAACCGAAACTCTAGAAAACTGTATTTTGATACCAATAGATAATCAAAAGAATCAGATTTTAATGATGATTTCAAATATATAGGTTTCATCAATTTTAGTCCTACCCATCAAAAGTTATGCGCCTGAGGAAATTTAGCTGATTTTCGAAAAAAAGGGGGGAAAGACCCTCTAAAAATTATCGAACCTTGATGAAAATCACGCCATCATACTCAGCGTATCAGAGAACCCTACGTAGAGATTTCAAGCTCCTATCTACAAAAATGTGGAATTTTTCAGTTTTTGCCAGAAGAAAGATCACGGATGTGTGTTTGTTTTTTTTGTTGTTTTTTTTTTCCCAGGGGTGGTCGTATCGACCCAGTGGTCCTAGAATATCGTGGGAGAGCTCATTGGAACAGAAATTAAAAGTTCTAGTGCCCTTTTTAAATGACCAAAAGAAATGGAGGGCAACTAGGCCCCTCCCACGCTAATTTTTTTCGCAAAGTCACCCGATCAAAATTTTGAGATAGCCATTTTGTTCAACATGGTCGAAATATTATAACTATGTCTTTTAGGATGACTTAATCCCCCAAAGTCCCCGGGGGGAGGGCTGAAAGTTATGAACTTTACCCAATGTTAATATAGTATTGGTCATTGGGAAGTATACAGACGTTTTCAGGGGGGATTTTTCTGGTAGTGAGGGGAGGGTCGGGGGTTATGTGGGAGGATCTTTCCATGAAGGAAGTTTTCATGGGGGAAGGGATATTGCTATGAATATTTCCCAGCATTATTTAAAAAAAAGATCAGAAATTAAATAAACAAAAAAAAAAGTTTTTCAACTGAAAGTAAAGAGCAACATCAAACCTTAAAATGGACAGAAAATATTACGTACATGATTGGGTTCACTCCCAATCTTTAAGCCAACGATTTTTAGTACTTTCATAAGAGCTATGTATTCTAATTAACGGACTTTATTATTAAGGGGTCATTTTTCACAAAATTCGAAGTTTAGCTTGAAGAGAAAGGTATACGTATTAAAAATATATGAATATAGAAGTTCGTTACGTAAGTTAATTCGTAAGTTACATATATTTATTACTAATAAAAAACGTTCGTAAATAAAATTAAACAAGTTTCGAGAAAGCCATTTAACCAAATTAAAGTAAAATTAATATGTAAATTTTGTTTTAATTATTCATGTCCGGTGAACCAAAATCAAAACCTGAATTAATTCAAAAACGTTTAAAAATTAAATAAAAAAATAAGTTTTGTTTTAACTGAAAGTAAGGAACGACGTTAAAACTTAAAATGAACAGAAATTATTCTGTTTATGAAAGGGGCTGTCCCCTCCTCAACGCCTCGTTCTTTACGCTAAAGTTTGACTTTCTCACAACTCTATTTTTTTTTAAACAATAAAAAACTTTAGCGTGAAGAGCGAGGCGTTGAGGAGGGGACAGCCCCTTTCATATACGGAATAATTTCTGTTCGTTTTAAGTTTTAACGTCGTTCCTTACTTTCAGTTAAAGAAACTTGTTTTTTTTTTATTAAACATAATGGGCAAATGGAAGGGTGGGCATGGGAGGGGGATTAGTTGCCCTCCAATCATCGACTATGAAAAAGGGCATCAGCATTTTCTTTTTTTTTCGAATGAGCCCTTTTCAAAATTCCTACGACAACTCCTTCCATACGAAGAGCGCTGGTCTAAAAAAAAAAAAAAAAAAAAAAAAAAAAAAAAAAAAAAAAAAAAAAAAAAAAAAAAAATGATGAAAGTTTGAACATAATACCCTCAGTCGTTCTTCCTCGGATACTGCTGAAATGCCTTATTGGGAATTAGCATTAACACAGTGCATTTTGATTTAATCTTAAGGCGACATTTAGTTTTTAAACGTAATGGGCAAATGGGAGGGTCGGCGTGGGAGGGGGACTAGTTGCCATCCAATCACTTTTGACTATTAAAAAGGGCATTAGCCTTTTCTATTTTCAATCGAATGAGCCCTTTACGAAAACTACTTCGATACGGAGTGCCCTGGTCTAAACGAAAAAAATTAAATAATAATACATTGTAACAACGCTTTCTATAAACACCTTATGTCCCCGCTTTCTATAAACACCTTATGTGCCCCCAGGGCATAAATTACAACCCATACCGTAAGGGCTGTGAGGGGGTTTGTCATACTCAAAGACCTAATTTCCAGCACTTTCAACTACGTTAAACAAAATGGCTATCTAAAAATTTTGATTGGAGCTGTTTGGGAAAATGGTGAAAAACGGCAATAGCCCGACTATTAAAAAGGGCGTTAGACCTTTCTATTTTCAATCTAATGAGCCCTTTTTGAAGTTCCTACGACAACTCCTTCGATACGTAGTGGCCTAGTCTAAGCAAAAAAAAAATAATAATACATTATACCCACATCGATCTTTACTATAAAAATGTCGAGCCGTCCAATCACTTTCGACTATTGAAAAGGGCCCTAGCCCTTTTAATTTCTAATCGAATGGGCCCTTTTTGAGTTTCTACGACAACGCTTTCTATAAACACCTTATATGCCCCCTGGGCATAAATTACAACCCTTGCCCTGTGGGCTGTGAAGGGGTTATCATCCTCGAAGACCTAATTTCCAGAACTTTCAACTGCGAGAGAAACAAGAGAATCTAATTTTGAACTGATAGATTAACTAAAAAAAAAAAAACAAGTTTTTTTTTACTGAAAGTAAGGAGCGACATTAAATGTTAAAACGAACAGAAATTATTCCGTATATGAAAGACGCTTTCCCCTCCTCAACGCCTCGCTCCTTACGCTAGAGTTTGACTCTGTCTCACAATTTTATTTTTTAAAACAACAAAAAAAACTTTAGCGTAAAGAGCGAGGCGCTGAGAAGGGGAAAGCGCCTTTCATATACGGAATAATTTCTTTTCGTTTTAATTTTTAATGTCGCTCCTTACTTTCAGTTAAAAAACTTGTTTTTTTTTTAGTTAATTTCTGAAGGTTTTTGAATTAAATTAGAACATTGGGAAATAGAGGCGTGGGAGGGGACCAAGTTGCCCTCCAGCATTTTTGGTCACTGAAAAGGGTACTATAACTTTTAATTTCCGTTCGAATGAGCTCTCTCTTGATGTTCTAGGACCACTGGGTCGGTACGATTACCCCTACGATTACCACTGGGTCGGAGCTTAAAACCTAAGGGGATTTTCTGATACGCTGAATCTGACGGTGTGATTTTCATTAAAAGTATTTCACTTGTAGGAGGTGTTTCCCCCCTCTTTCAAAAATCAGGTAAATTTTCTCGGGCTCGTAGCCTTTTATGAGTAATACTAAACTTAACAAAATTTATATATTTAGAATCAGCATTATAAGCCCATTCTTTTGATACATTTATTGGCATGAAAATTCTGTTTTTTAAAGTTTCGATTACTTTTGAGCCGTATCGCTTGTTTTTTTTATTGTTTTTTATTACGTATATGAGAGGGTTCTCCCCTTAGTCAATACCACGCTCTTTACGCTGAAGTTTGAATTTTGTTTAAATCACAAACCTCTGAATCACAAAGGCCGTTTAATTAGAATAGATAGCTCTTTTGAAAGCACTAAAAAAAAACTGTAGTGTAAAGACCGAGGTATGTAGGGCCGAATCCCCTCATATACGTAATAATTTCTGTTTGTTTTAAGTCTTATGTTGCTTCTTACTTTCAGTTGGAAAAAACTTGTTTTTTTTTAATTTAATTTCTGATCGTTTTTTAAATAATGCTGGGAAACCTGGCGCCCGTGCATAGAAATGTCCCTTACCCCAAGGAAACATCCTCCACGGAAAGATTCTCCCGCGTAACTCCCTCCTCCAGACCTCCCCCATCAGAAAAAATCCTTCCTGAAAACGTCTGTATACTTCCCAATAACCAATACTATATGTAAACAATGGGCAAAGTTCATAAATTACAGCCCTTCCCCCGGGGACTGTGGGGGATTAAGTCATCCTAAAAGACATATTTATCAGATTTTCGACTATGCTGAACAAAATGGCTATGTCAAAATTTTAGTTTGGTGACTTTGGGAAAAAACGAGTGTAGGAGGGGGCCAAGTTGCCCTCCATTTTTTTGGTCACTTAAAAAGGGCACTAGAACTTTTAATTTCCGTTCAAATGAGCCCTTTTACGATATTCTAGGACTACTGTATCGATGCGATCACCCCTGGGAAAAAAACAAAAAAAACAAATAAACACGCATCCGTGATCTTTCTTCTGATTAAATAAAAAAACAAGTTTTTTTAACTGAAAGTAAGGAACGACTTTAAAACTTAAAACGAATAGAAATTATTCCGTATATGAAAGGGGCTATCCCCTCCTTAACGACTCGCTCTTTCCGCTAAAGTTTTTTATTGTTTAAAAAAATAAGAGTTATGAGAAAGTCAAACTTTAGCGTAAACAGCGAGGCATTGATGAGGGGACAGCCCCTTTCACATACGGAATAATTGCTGTTCGTTTTAAGTTTTAAAATCGTTCCTTATTTCAGCTAAAACACCTTGTTTTTTTTATTTAATTTTTGAACGTTTTTGAATTAAAGCAGGTTTTGATTTTGGCTAACCGTACATGAATAATTAAAACGAAATTTGCATATTAATTTTACTTTAATTTGGTTAAATGGCTTTCTCGAAACTTGTTTAATTTTATTTACGAACATTTTTATTAGTAATAAATATACGTAACTTACGAATTAACTTACGTACCGAACTTCTATATTCATATATTTTTAATACGTATATTAGGGGGCTTGCCCCCTAGTCAATACCTCGCTCTTTTAGCTAAAGTTCGAATTTTGTTGCAATTCTTTAAAAATGACCTCTTAATCACAAAGGCCGTTATTTAGAATAAATAGCTCTTATGAAAGTACTAAAAAATCTTTGGCTTAAAGAGCGAGGTATTGACTAGAGGGTGAACCCAATCATACACGTAATATTTTCTGTTCGTTTTAAGTTTTGATGTTACTCCTTATTTTCAGTTGGAAAACTCGTTTTTTTTATATTTAATTTCTGATCTTTTTTGTAAATAATGCTGGGAAATCCAGCATCCCCTTCATAGCAATGTCCCTTTCCCCATGAAAACTTCCTTTATGGAAAGATCTTCCCAAATAACACCGACCCACCCAACCCCCTACTACCAGAAAAAATCCCCCCTGAAAACGTCTGTATACTTCCTAATAACCAATACTATATGTTAACATTGGGTAAAGTTCATAACTTTCTGCCCTCCCCCCGGGGACTTCGGGGGATTAAGTTATCCTATAGGACATTCTTATCATATTTTCAACCATGCTGAACAAAATGGCTATCTCAAAATTTTGATCAGGTGACTTTGGGGGAAAAAATGAGCGTGGGAAGGGGCCTGGTTGCCCTCCATTTTTGTTTGGTCACTTAAAAAGGGCACTAGAACTTTTAATTTCCATTCCAATGAGTCCTCCCACGATATTCTAGGACCACTGGGTCGATACGATCACCCCTGGGGAAAAAAAGAAATAAAAAAAAAATATATAAAAAAAAAATAAACACGTTTCCGTGAGCTTTCTTCTGGCCAAAAATGAAAAAATCCACATTTCTGTAGATAGGAGCTTGAAACCTCTTCAAATGGGTTCTCTGATACGCTGAATATAACGGTGTGATTTTCATTAAGACTCTATAACTTTTGGGGGGTCTTCTCCCCTTTTTTCGGAAATCAGCCAAATTTTCTCAGGCGCGTAGCTTTTGATGGGTAAAACTAAACTTGATGAAAGTTATATATTTGAATTCAGCATTGAAATATGATTCTTTTGCTGTATCTATTGGTATCAAAAACCCGTTTCCTAGAGTTTCGGTTACCATTGAGCCGGGTCACTCCTTACTTACAGTTCGTTACCAACAACTGTTTGACAACCAATACAAAATTCCACATTTTTGCAGATAGAAGCTTGAAACTTCTACAGCAGGGTTCTCTGATACACTGAATCTGATGGTGTGATTTTCATTAAAGTTGTATGACTTACGGGTTGTTTCCCCCTTTATTCGAAAATAAGGCAAATTTTCTCAGGCGCGTAAGTTTGGATGGGTAAGACTAAACTTCATGAAACTTATATATTTGAAACCAGCATTAATGGTTTATCAACCTATTTGGCGCCCCCACCTAAAAAAATCCTGGATCCGCCCCTGCCCACGATCTTTACAGTTTCAGGAAAATTCTGTTCCGTGAACGGGTTTATGCGATTAGTTAATACAGGTAAGACGATTGTATTTGCAGCTTTGGTTAGTTTCAGCAAAAACTCATCCGTGCCACAAGTTTGAATATGAGACTGAATTCCCTTTTAAAACCCATGTTCTGAAGATGACAATAATTAGTAGGTAAACTATAATTACACATAAATTACAGTTATAATTAGGATTATCTTACACCGATATCTAAAAAATTATGGTTGATAAATTATAGCTGTAAATACAAAACAGGTGTTAAAATATAATCAAAAATATAAATCCAAATTTGACTTTATCATAACTATATATGCGATCATGAATCAAGTAGCAAGTATGGTTGGGAATATTGCTCTCCTTGTTTCCTCAGTGCCCTATGAGCTTGATTAACAGATTGGATTATCGCTTTTTAAGACTTGTGTATTGTAGATAGCAATAATTGGTATGTGGATGCTTGTTGAGACACCAGGGACGAGGTATCACCATCCTAGCAGAAGTGAAGTAATCTTAAAATGTAAATTAGAGGACTCGACTTTCCTTGTTTCACAGGTAAGTAATTTGTGCTCGTACTCTCTTCTCCATATTTATCTTGTTTTTGTTTTTTACAGCAAAGTTTTTCCGCAAGCATAAAGGCCTACCGCAGCAAAACAGAGGAACTATTTGTATATAATCTTGTGGCTTAAACCTTTCGTTCTTTTTACTGGATAACATTTTCATACAAAAGAACCAATCACGTGGAATTTACTTTTCCTCTTTTTTTTACTGCCTTAAAATTTTGGTTTTAAAACCAGTCAGCCTTTGAAACGATAGGACTATTTGTCTCTCCAGAACAGAGGAATAACGTGATTGGCCTCTGATTATATATGACAGGTTTAAACCAATAAAATTTAAGTTCATATTTTAAAACGTAAATATAAAAAATAATGTTTTGTCTTTGGGTTTCTTGCATAGTATTCTCTAAGAAATGGGAGGAGGGGGTCGTTTTTTAACCTCGTGTAGATCGGTGCTATGGTGCAGTACTTAAGAAGGTGATATGTTACACAATATATACTTTACAACAGAGATGAGCAGCTGACAAATGTGTTTCGGTTTTCTTTTCTTTTTTTTTGCTTTTAGTATTATCAAGAGGCAGTTGTTTAACAAGGGTTTATGCATTTGGTTATCCAAGATACAACATAACGATTAGGATTTCAAAGCTCATCTCCCACCTACTTCCACATGAGTATAAAGCACATAAAACACTTAAGAAAAAAGTGAAACTTAACTTTTCTTAAAAATCTAATGCGATAAGGTATAATATGTTGGATCAGTAAATAGAATCTACTTTATTCAACCCGGTGGGATGTAAAGCTAACATTTCAAAAAATGTCACATAACATCTTTTGAATTTGAATGCCTAGTGATGTGTTGATTTGTTAGTACCTGTAGGCTAGCGAGTGCGAAAGAAATCATTATTAAAAAAAGAAAGCATTCCATTTCGAAAAGGAACCTCCCAATTTTACGAAAGGTTTTGAAATCTTTTCACCCTTTCATTAGGATGAAAGCTTATTCTTCCATAAAAAAAAGAACGAAAAATTGAGAAAGTTTTTGACACAAAATACAAAATTGGATGAGTATTGTAGACATAACAGCATCATAAATCAGCATTCTTCTCGTCATTTGATAACGCTCATTCAAGCCACGACAGAATTCAGGGGTGAGAAGAAAGAGACTTTCAAATAAGAATTGTTTGCCATATGGGCCTTCCATTACTATTTGTTTCAAAACGCCTGAAACCGAATCTATAACTTAAACTTAGAATCTAGAATCCGAGTATAAACGCCTAACCAAAATCTTGTGACTTTGACTTCAAAACACTTGATGGACTTGGTTTTTTGTACGCCATAGGCAAGAATGTTACTGGAACGTAAAGACTAATTTCATACAATGCAAAAAAAACTCGCGTTCTGTCAAATACGAATTGTTGTTTTAAGAAGTGAATTTGATTTTTTAGAGACAAATTATTTTTACACGATGTTGTCTATTGTAAGCATAGCTCTGGTGTCACCAGTTACCTCACACAGGGCTTCATTAGCAAGGCGTTGACATCAGCTTCTCAAGTCTTATAAAACAAGGTTGGGCATAAAACACCACACCATTCAGCGATAGAATTGATTTAGCGACCGACCACTTTGTTTAAACCAAACTATAAATAGAATAGTTTCTGTTTAAACTAAATTCCTTATGAATCCATAATGTACCATCATTAGGGAGGAAAGAGGGACTCTATATACCCATGTATGAGTCAATTATCGGCTGGCTAAAACGAACTTTCATTTGAAAGTTCAGTTCTGGCGTTAACTTGTATTTCACACGAGGTCACATAATGTCAACAATAGCTTCTTCAGTTACATGGGAACAAGACCAGGATTGAACCTTACAAAATTCTGTGATGGCGTTTCGTTAACGACTGAACATTTTTTTTTTTTTAATCAAATTATAAATTTAATAGTTTATGTTTTGAGCTAAAAGTAGTAATCTAAGTTAAACTTTGCTTCCTTTATGTTCCTTCCGGTGTTATTTGCCCACTTTACGTTCCCTGGCACCTTTCCATGGTAGATTACCAGGCTGAATATTGCTACTGTTGTCAATTGAATATGGAATTATACAAAACCTACCAAACAAGTTTCCAGGCCAACCAGACATGTTTCTGGGTCAAGCAGACAAGTTTCTGGGTCAACTATAAGTTTCTGGGCCTTTACGTTCCATGGCAGATTACCAGACTAGTTATTTGGTCATAATAATATAATGTGGTCAAACAGGTTTTTTTTTCTGTTTTTGTTGTCAATTACACAATGAATGTAGGTCATGAGTTCACATACACATTCTTAAAACTACACGTGATTAAACACGTTATAAAACTACGTGCTATTTGCTTATGTCCTGTTGGTACCATTCCAAACGAGTGGGGATTCCCCGCCTGTTCCTAAACATTGCAAAAAAGATAACAGTATGAACGGGGGATTCCCCGCACAAATTTGTTTCAACTCCAAGTTTTTCAACCAGACTGGTTTTTTGAAAGCATAGTGTGTACATGTGTGTAGGCTTTGTTATTAAAAACTTGGACACTACAATCAGAATTGTTTGGTTGACATTTAAAAAGGGGTAATGAGATTTGCGAATTGGAGTGTAGGATTCGTGAATTTGATCCTATTAAGGATTTACTTGAAATAAAAATTTTTAACTAGAAATGGCTGAAAAGTGTTTTGGGGGAGATGGGGTGATTGTGTACTGTATAATACACATGTGATGTTTGGACAGTGTTGTCAATTTAAAATAGTTTAACGTTCCCTTCGTTCCCCCATTTCTGAGGGCAGGGGAGGGGGGGGGGGTCAATTTTGGAGGGAAAATCAAAAATACTCAGAATCGAAAATAAATGGGATCTGCCTCAAGGGGAAGGCTCAGAGGCCCTTCGTTCCCTCATTTCCGAGGGCAGGGGAGGGGGGGGGGTCAATTTTGGAGGGAAAACCGAAAAATACTCAGAATCGAAAATAAATGGGATCTGCCTCAAGGGGAAGGCTCAGAGGCCCTTCGTTCCCCCCATTTCTGAGGGCAGGGGAGGGGGGGTCAATTTTGGAGGGAAAACCAAAAATACTCAGAATTGAAAATAAATGGGATCTGCCTCAAGGGGAAGGCTCAGAGGCCCTTCGTTCCCCCATTTCTGAGGGCAGGGGAGGGGGGGGGGGTCAATTTTGGAGGGAAAACCAAAAATACTCAGAATCGAAAATAAATGGGATCTGCCTCAAGGGCAAGGCTCAGAGGCCCTTCGTTCCCCCATTTCTGAGGACAGGGGAGGGGGGGAGTCAATTTTGGAGGGAAAACCAAAAATACTCAGAATCGAAAATAAATGGGATCTGCCTCAAGGGAAGGCTCAGAGGCCCTTCGTTCCCCCATTTCTGAGGGCAGGGGAGGGGGGTCAATTTTGGAGGGAAAATCAAAAATACTCAGAATCGAAAATAAACGGGATCTGCCTCAAGGGGAAGGCTCAGAGGCCCTTCGTTCCCCCATTTCTGAGGGGCAGGGGAGGGGGTCAATTTTGGAGGGAAAACCAAAAATACTCAGAATCGGAAATAAATGGGATCTGCCTCAAGGGGAAGGCTCAGAGGCCCTTCGTTCCCCCATTTCTGAGAGCAGGGGAGGCGGGTCAATTTTGGAGTAAAAGCGGAACTTTTAAAATCAGAACAACTGAAGGTCAGTAAATAATTCCGTTGTTTTTTTTTGTTAAACACGATTGGCTGAAATAAAAGCGGAACTTTTAAAATCACAACAACTCAAGGTCAGTAAATGATTCCTTTGTTTTTTTTGTTAAACACGATTGGTTGAAACAAAAGCAGAACTTTTAAAATCACAACAACTGAAGGTCAGTAAATAATTCCATTGTTTTTTTTTGTTAAACATGATTGATTGAAACAAAAGCAGAACTTTTAAAATCACAACTGAAGGCCAGTAAATAATTCATTTGTTTTTTTTGTTAAACACGATTGGCTGAAATAAAAGCGGAACTTTTAAAATCACAACAACTGAAGATCAGTAACTAATTCCTTTGTTTTTTTTAAACACGACTGGCTGAAACAAAAGCAGAACTTTTAAAATCACAACTGAAGGTCAGTAAATAATTCCTTTGTTTTTTTTGTTAAACACGATTGGCTGAAATAAAAGCGGAACTTTTAAAATCACAACAACTGAAGGTCGGTAAATAATTCCGTTGTTTTTTTTTGTTAAAAACGATTGGCTGAAATAAAAGCGGAACTTTTAAAATCACAACAACTGAAGGTCAGTAAATTTTTTGTTAAACACGATTGGTTGAAATAAAAGTGGAACTTTAAAATCACAACAACTCAAGGTCATTAAATAATTCCATTGTTTTTCTTTGTTAAACACGATTGTTGAAGTAAAAGCGGAACTTTTAAAATAACAACTGAAGGTCAGTAAATAATTCCTTTGTTTTTTTTTGTTAAACACGATTGGTTGAAATAAAAGCGGAACTTTTAAAATCACAACAACTGAAGGTCGGTAAATAATTCCGTTGTTTTTTTTGTTAAAAACGATTGGCTGAAATAAAAGCGGAACTTTTAAAATCACAACAACTGAAGGTCAGTAAATTTTTTGTTAAACACAATTGGTTGAAATAAAAGTGGAACTTTTAAAATCACAACAACTCAAGGTCAGTAAATAATTCCATTGTTTTTCTTTGTTAAACACGATTGGTTGAAATAAAAGCGGAACTTTTAAAATCACAACTGAAGGTCAGTAAATAATTCCTTTGTTTTTTTTGTTAAACACGATTGGTTGAAATAAAAGCGGAACTTTTAAAATCACAAAAACTGAAGGACAGTAAATGAATCCTTTGTTTTTTTTTGTTAAACACGATTGGTTGAAACAAAAGCAGAACTTTTAAAATCACAACAACTGAAGGTCAGTAAATAATTCCATTGTTTTTTTTTATTAAACACGATTGGTTGAAATAAAAGAGGAACTTTTAAAATCACAACAACTGAAGGTCAGTAAATGATTCTTTTGTTTTTTTTGTTAAGCACGATTGATTGAAACAAAAGCAGAACTTTTAAAATCACAACAACTCAAGGTCAGTAAATAATTCCATTGTTTCTTTTTGTTAAACACGATTGGCTGAAATAAAAGCGGAACTTTTAAAATCACAACAACTCAAGGTCAGTAAATGATTCTTTTGTTTTTTTGTTAAACACGATTGGTTGAAACAAAAGCGAACTTTTGAAAATCACAACAACTGAAGGTCAGTAAATAATTTCATTGTTTTTTTTTGATTTAACACGATTGGTTGAAATAAAAGCGGAACTTTTAAAATCACAACAACTGAAGGTCAGTAAATGATTCTTTTGTTTTTTTTTGTAAACACGATTGATTGAAACAAAAGCAGAACTTTTAAAATCACAACAACTGAAGGTCAGTAAATAATTCTTTTGTTTTTTTTAAACACGATGGCTGAAACAAAAGCAGAACTTTTAAAATCACAACAACTCAAGGTCAGTAAATAATTCTTTTTTTTTTAAACACGACTGGCTGAAACAAAAGCGAACTTTTAAAATCACAACAACTCAAGGTCAGTAAATAATTCTATTGTTTTCTTTTTGTTAAACACGATTGGCTGAAATAAAAGCGAAACTTTTAAAATCACAACTGAAGGTCAGTAAATAATTCCTTTGTTTTTTTTGTTAAACACGATTGACTGAAATAAAAGCGGAACTTTTAAAATCACAACAACTAAGGTCAGTAAATAATTCTTTGTTTTTTTTTAAACACGATTGGTTGAAACAAAAGCAGAACTTTTAAAATCACAACAACTAAGGTCAGTAAATAATTCCTTTTTTTTGTTAAACACGATTGGTTGAAATAAAAGCGGAACTTTTAAAATCACAACAACTGAAGGTCAGCAAATAATTCCTTTGTTTTTTTTGTTAAACACGTTTGGCTGAAATAAAAGCGGAACTTTTAAAATCACAACAACTGAAGGTCAGTAAATAAATCCTTTGTTTTTTTTTAAACATGACTGGCTGAAACAAAAGCAGAATTTTTAAAATCACAACAACTGAAGGTCAGTAAATAATTCCTTTTTTTTTGTTAAACACGATTGGTTGAAATAAAAGCGGAACTTTTAAAATCACAACAACTGAAGGTCAGCAAATAATTCCTTTGTTTTTTTTTGTTAAACACGATTGGCTGAAATAAAAGCGGAACTTTTAAAATCAGAACAACTAAAGGTCAGTAAATAATTCCTTTTGTTTTTTTTGTTAAACACGATTGGCTGAAATAAAAGCGGAACTTTTAAAATCACAACAACTGAAGGTCAGTAAATAATTCCATTGTTTTTTTTTGTTAAACACGATTGGCTGAAACAAAGCGAAACTCTTAAATCACAACTCAAGGTCAGTAAATGATTCCGTTGTTTTTTTGTTAAACACGATTGGCTGAAATAAAAGCGGAACTTTTAAAATCACAACAACTGAAGGTCAGTAAATGATTCCTTTGTTTTTTTTTGTTAAACACGATTGGCTGAAATAAAAGCGGAACTTTTAAAATCACAACAACTGAAGGTCAGTAAATGATTCCTTTGTTTTTTTGTTAAACACGATTGGCTGAAATAAAAGCGGAACTTTTAAAATCACAACAACTAAAGGTCAGTAAATGATTCCTTTTGTTGTTAAACCAATTTTTTTGTTAAACACGATTGGCTGAAATAAAAGCGGAACTTTTAAAATCACAACAACTAAAGGTCAGTAAATGATTCCTTTTTTTTGTTAAACCCAATTGGCTGAAATAAAAGTAGAACTGTTAAAATCATAACAACTGAAGGTCAGTAAATGATTCCTTTGTTTTTTTTTTGTTAAACACGATTGGTTGAAACAAAAGCAGAACTTTTAAAATCACAACAACTGAAGGTCAGTAAATAATTCCATTGTTTTTTTTGTTAAACACGATTGGTTGAAATAAAAGCGGAACTTTTAAAATCACAACTGAAGGTCAGTAAATAATTCTTTTGTTTTTTTTTGTTAAACGCGATTGGTTGAAATAGAAGCGGAACTTTTAAAATCACAACAACTCAAGGTCAGTAAATAATTCCATTGTTTCTTTTTGTTACTCACGATTGGTTGAAATAAAAGCAGAACTTTTAAATCACAACTGAAGGTCAGTAAATAATTCCATTGTTTTTTTTTGTTAAACACGATTGGTTGAAATAAAAGCGGAACTTTTAAAATCACAACAACTGAAGATCAGTAAATGATTCCTTTGTTTTTTTTTGTTAAACACAATTGGTTGAAACAAAAGCAGAACTTTTAAAATCACAACAACTGAAGGTCAGTAAATAATTCCATTGTTTTTTTTTGTTAAACACGATTGGTTGAAATAAAAGCAGAACTTTTAAAATCACAACAACTGAAGGTCAGTAAATAATTCCATTGTTTTTTTTTGTTAAACACGATTGGTTGAAATAAAAGCGGAACTTTTAAAATCACAACAACTGAAGGTCAGTAAATAATTCATTGTTTTTTTGTTATGACACACAAATTTCACTATTTAATGCCCCCCTCTTCACCTCTTGGATATACAGTACAGATACTTCATTCAAGAAATTATGAAAAAATTGCAAGTAAGTAACTTTTTTTTCTCTTTATCACAAACAATTTTCACTTAGCTACACGATGTAGAAATTTAATATATAGTTTCAAAACGTGTTTAATCACGTTTCTTCCCTGCTCCTTTGGAAAGGTGCCAAGGAAAGGCATGCAAATAGCTTGTAGTTTCAAAACGTGTTTAATCACGTTTCTTGAATGAAGTATCTGTACTATATATTCAAGAGTTGAAATCAATAAAGAGCTTGTTACTTACTTACAAATATTTTCATAATTTCTTGAATGAAATTTCCGTATTTTGTGAAAATTGTTTGTGATAAAGAGAAAAAAAAAGTTACTTACTTGCAATTTTTTCATAATTTCTTGAATGAAGTATCTGTAGTGTATATCCAAGAGTTGAAGAGGGGGCATTAAATAGTGAAATTTGTGTGTCTTAACAAAAAAAAAAACAAGGAATTATTTACTGACCTTCAGTTGTTGTGATTTTAAAAGTTCCTCTTTTATTTCAACCAATCGTGTTTAACAAAAAAAAACAATGGAATTATTTACTGACCTTCAGTTGTTGTGATTTTAAAAGTTCTGCTTTTGTTTCAACCAATTGTGTTTAACAAAAAAAAAACAATGGAATTATTTACTGACCTTCAGTTGTTGTGATTTTAAAAGTTCTGCTTTTGTTTCAACCAATTGTGTTTAACAAAAAAAACAATGGAATTATTTACTGACCTTCAGTTGTTGTGATTTTAAAAGTTCCGCTTTTATTTCAGCCAATCGTGTTTAACAAAAAAATTGGGTTTAACAAAAAAAAAGGAATCATTTACTGACCTTTAGTTGTTGTGATTTTAAAAGTTCCGCTTTTATTTCAGCCAATCGTCTTTAACAAAAAAAAACAAAGGAATCATTTACTGACCTTCAGTTGTTGTGATTTTCAAAGTTCCGCTTTTATTTCAGCCAATCGTGTTTAACAAAAAAAACAAAGGAATCATTTGCTGACCGTCAGTTGTTGTGATTTTAAAAGTTCCGCTTTTATTTCAGCCAATCGTGTTTAACAAAAAAACAACGGAATTATTTACTGACCTTGAGTTGTGATTTAAAGAGTTTCGCTTTTGTTTCAGCCAATCGTGTTTAACAAAAAAAACAATGGAATTATTTACTGACCTTCAGTTATTGTGATTTTAAAAGTTCCGCTTTTATTTCAGCCAATCGTGTTTAACAAAAAAAAAACAAAAGGAATTATTTACTGACCTTTAGTTGTTGTGATTTTAAAAGTTTCGCTTTTATTTCAGCCAAACGTGTTTAACAAAAAAACGGCAAAGGAATTATTTGCTGACCTTCAGTTGTTGTGATTTTAAAAGTTCCGCTTTTATTTCAACCAATCGTGTTTAACAAAAAAAAACAATCTAATTATTTACTGACCTTTAGTTGTTGTGATTTTAAAAGTTCTGCTTTTGTTTCAACCAATCGTGTTTAAAAAAAAACAAAGAAATTATTTACTGACCTTTAGTTGTTGTGATTTTAAAAGTTCCGCTTTTATTTCAGTCAATCGTGTTTAACAAAAAAAACAATGGAATTATTTACTGACCTTGAGTTGTTGTGAATTTAAAAGTTCTGCTTTTGTTTCAGCCAGTCGTGTTTAAAAAAAAAACAAAAGAATTATTTACTGACCTTGAGTTGTTGAGATTTTAAAAGTTCCGCTTTTGTTTCAGCCAGTCGTGTTTAAAAAAAACAAAAGGAATTATTTACTGACCTTCAGTTGTTGTGATTTTAAAAGTTCTGCTTTTGTTTCAACCAATCGTGTTTAACAAAAAAAAAACAAAAGAATCATTTACTGACCTTCAGTTGTTGTGATTTTAAAAGTTCCGCTTTTATTTCAACCAATCGTGTTTAATAAAAAAAAAACAATGGAATTATTTACTGACCTTGAGTTGTTGTGATTTTAAAAGTTCTGCTTTTGTTTCAACCAATCGTGTTTAACAAAAAAACAAAGAATTATTTACTGACCTTGAGTTGTTGTGATTTTAAAAGTTCTGCTTTTGTTTCAGCCAGTCGTGTTTAAAAAAAACAAAAGAATTATTTACTGACCTTCAGTTGTTGTGATTTTAAAAGTTCTGCTTTTGTTTCAATCAATCGTGTTTAACAAAAAAAAACAAAGGAATCATTTACTGACCTTCAGTTGTTGTGATTTTAAAAGTTCCGCTTTTATTTCAACCAATCGTGTTTAATAAAAAAAACAATGAAATTATTTACTGACCTTCAGTTGCTGTGATTTCAAAAGTTCTGCTTTTGTTTCAACCAATCGTGTTTAACCAAAAAAAACAAAGGAATCATTTACTGACCTTGAGTTGTTGTGATTTTAAAAGTTCCGCTTTTATTTCAACCAATCGTGTTTAACAAAAAGAAACAATGGAATTATTTACTGACCTTGAGTTGTTGTGATTTTAAAAGTTCCGCTTTTATTTCAACCAATCGTGTTTAACAAAAAAACAATGGAATTATTTACTGACCTTCAGTTGTTGTGATTTTAAAAGTTCCGCTTTTGTTTCAACCAATCGTGTTTAACAAAAAAAAACAAAGGATTCATTTACTGTCCTTCAGTTGTTGTGATTTTAAAAGTTCCGCTTTTATTTCAACCAATCGTGTTTAACAAAAAAAAACAAAGGAATTATTTACTGACCTTCAGTTGTGATTTTAAAAGTTCCGCTTTTATTTCAACCAATCGTGTTTAACAAAGAAAAACAATGGAATTATTTACTGACCTTGAGTTGTTGTGATTTTAAAAGTTCCGCTTTTATTTCAACCAATTGTGTTTTAACAAAAAATTTACTGACCTTCAGTTGTTGTGATTTGAAAAGTTCCGCTTTTATTTCAGCCAATCGTTTTTAACAAAAAAAACAACGGAATTATTTACCGAACTTCAGTTGTTGTGATTTTAAAAGTTCCGCTTTTATTTCAACCAATCGTGTTTAACAAAAAAAAACAAAGGAATTATTTACTGACCTTCAGTTGTGATTTTAAAAGTTCCGCTTTTATTTCAGCCAATCGTGTTTAACAAAAAAAAGGAATTATTTACTGACCTTCAGTTGTGATTTTAAAAGTTCTGCTTTTGTTTCAGCCAGTCGTGTTAAAAAAAACAAAGGAATTAGTTACTGATCTTCAGTTGTTGTGATTTTAAAAGTTCCGCTTTTATTTCAGCCAATCGTGTATAACAAAAAAACAAATGAATTATTTACTGGCCTTCAGTTGTGATTTTAAAAGTTCTGCTTTTGTTTCAATCAATCATGTTTAACAAAAAAAAACAATGGAATTATTTACTGACCTTCAGTTGTTGTGATTTTAAAAGTTCTGCTTTTGTTTCAACCAATCGTGTTTAACAAAAAAAAAACAAAGGAATCATTTACTGACCTTGAGTTGTTGTGATTTTAAAAGTTCCGCTTTTATTTCAGCTAATCGTGTTTAACAAAAAAAACAACGGAATTATTTACTGACCTTCAGTTGTTCTGATTTTAAAAGTTACGCTTTTACTCCAAAATTGACCCCAATCCCGTGCTCTCAGAAATGGGGGAACGAAGGGCCTCTGAGCCTTCCCCTTGAGGCAGATCCCATTTATTTCCGATTCTGAGTATTTTTGATTTTCCCTCCAAAATTGACCCCCCTCCCCTGCCCTCAGAAATGGGGGAACGAAGGGCCTCTGAGCCTTCCCCTTGAGGCAGATCCCGTTTATTTTCGATTCTGAGTATTTTTGATTTTCCCTCCAAAATTGACCCCCTTCCCCTGCCCTCAGAAATGGGGGAACGAAGGGCCTCTGAGCCTTCCCTTGAGGCAGATCCCATTTATTTTTATTCTGAGTATTTTTGGTTTTCCCTCCAAAATTGACTCCCCCCCTCCCCTGTCCTCAGAAATGGGGGAACGAAGGGCCTCTGAGTCTTGCCCTTGAGGCAGATCCCATTTATTTTCGATTCTGAGTATTTTTGGTTTTCCCTCCAAAATTGACCCCCCCCCTCCCCTGCCCTCAGAAATGGGGAACGAAGGGCCTCTGAGCCTTCCCCTTGAGGCAGATCCCATTTATTTTCGATTCTGAGTATTTTTGGTTTTCCCTCCAAAATTGACCCCCCCCCCTCCTCTGCCCTCAGAAATGGGGGAACGAAGGGCCTCTGAGCCTTCCCCTTGAGGCAGACCCATTTATTTTCGATTCTGAGTATTTTCGGTTTTCCCTCCAAAATTGACCCCCCCCCCTCCCCTGCCCTCGGAAATGAGGGAACGAAGGGCCTCTGAGCCTTCCCCTTGAGGCAGATCCCATTTATTTTCGATTATGAGTATTTTTGATTTTCCCTCCAAAATTGACCCCCCCCCCACCCTGCCCTCAGAAATGGGGGAACAAAGGGAACGTTAAACTATTTTGAATTGACAACACTGTCCAAACATCACATGTGTATTATACAGTACACAATCACCCCATCTCCCCCAAAACACTTTTCAGCCATTTCTAGTTAAAAATTTTTATTTCAAGTAAATCCTTAATAGATCAAATTCACGAATCCTACACTCCAATTCGCAAATCTCATTACCCCTTTTTAAATGTCAATCAAACAATTCTGATTGTAGTGTCCAAGTTTTTAATAACAAAGCCTACACACATGTACACACTATGCTTTCAAAAAACCAGTCTGGTTGAAAAACTTGGAGTTGAAACAAATTTATGCGGGGAATCCCCCGTTCATACTGTTATCTTTTTTGCAATGTTTAGGAACAGGCGGGGAATCCCCACTCGTTTGGAATGGTACCAACAGGACATAAGAAAATAGCACGTAGTTTTATAACGTGTTTAATCACGTGCAGTCTTAAGAATGTGTATGTGAACTCATGACCTACATTCATTGTGTAATTGACAACAAAAACAGAAAAAAAAACTGTTTGACCACATTATATTATTATGACCAAATAACTAGTCTGGTAATCTGCCATGGAAAGGTGCCATGGAATATAAAGGCCCGGAAACTTATAGTTGACCCAGAAACTTGTCTGCTTGACCCAGAAACATGTCTGGTTGGCCTGGAAACTTGTCTGGTAGGTTTTGTATAATTCCATATTCAATTGACAACAGTAGCAATATTCAGCCTGGTAATCTGCCATGGAAAGGTGCCAGGGAACGTAAAGTGGGCAAATAACACCGGAAGGAACATAAAGGATGCAAAGTATAACTTAGATTACTACTGCTAAATACCTTATAAATCCGTGCTACTCTAACGGCAAGGAGAAAAGGAGGCTCCAAGTAAAAATGTAAAACGTAAGTATCAGCTAACCGAACCTTCATTCTAAATTTTAGTTTGGATTTACCCTTATATGGTGTTTACCTTATTTGGTGTTTTTGGTGTTTACCTACACATGGGTGTATGGTGTTTACCTTATTACATTTACCTTATATGGTGTTCTGTATAATCAACAGTAGCTTCATGCACCAGCGTACGAGGTAACTATCGGCTAGCCAAATAGTTACAAGGAGTGACCGCTAATGACTAATTCATCATAGTTCCTCAGCTGAATCCCTCATGAACCCATATCATTCTATAGGTGCGGGAGAAGGAGAACTCCATTTAACAGTGTATGAGGTAATTATTTGCTACCCAGCCGATTTTCATTAAAAAAGTTCAGTTTTAAAATCTCCTAATTCGAGCTTTTATTGGTACTAATCACAAGGATTGACTGTGACAGAATAATCCATCATAATCCATCAACTAAAGCCCTTATAATTTCAACTAATATATCAGTGGGGACAAAGGAAGGGCTCCATGTGACAGCGTTTAAGGTATTTGCTACCCAAACTAAATTATGTTCTAAAGTTCAGATTTCTAATCGCTTTATTTGAGACCTTGTTGGTAATAGTCACAGAGGTAACCGTGAATAATTAATCTCTCATGGTCTTCAAGCTAAAGCTCCAGAATCAATACCGCTCCATCAGTAGGGAGGAAAGGGGCTCTATATAGCAGCGTAAGAGGGAAGTATTTGCTACCCAAACGGACATTAATTCAAAAGTTCAGTTTTTCGATTTCTGAAGTCGAAGCCTTGTCTTTGGTAGTCACAACAAGCGACATCTATCATACTTCCTTAACTATATCCCTCACAATCTCAACTAATCTATCAGTAGGGAAGAAGGAGGGACTCAATACATCAGCATGTGTGGTAAGCATTTGCCAGTCAAAGCGATTCATAGGAGAGTTTTCTAAACATAGAATCTAGATAAACTTACAAACTAGGTACAGACATGAATTTCCTCATGTATGTCGAATACCTAAGTTGCTACTAAACACCTTACATAATGAGTATTTATTTAGTAATTACTTAGTCATAATTACTAGGGATTACCCAGGACTAATTATTTTTGCTGTGGCGCCAACGCTGGCACCAGCATTTGTACTCTAATGCCAACCATGTGTGTAGCACAGCACCACCAGTGCCAGCACTGATGGTGCTATAAGGCTTAATAATAGCTTGTAGGGACTAGTTAGGAATGATGTGGTAACAAAAAGATTTCTGCAAGAAGAAGTTGGGTTTATCCAAAAAAAAGTTTTTTTTTCCTATAAGTGCTCTTTCTGGAGGCTGTTACCACTCGAACTATGACATTAGAATGTTTGAAGTTCGGCAAAGGTGGAGTTTGATAAAAGTGAACTTTGAAATTGGATCGTTACGAGTTGAATTGAAAAGACTGTTTAAGCCAAAGTTTTATGCGATTAAAAACTCTTCCAAATCTTTCCTCCTTTAGTTTGTTTAGTGGACACAGTTCACTCTCCGGGGGTGATACTGTGTAGGTTCAAAACATGAAATGGTACACTTTATAATTGATTATTTAGTAGAATAGAGCAAGCGAATGAACTAGGTTTAACCCCAGGCACCCTCGTAACCCTCATGGTACTGGATCGAAATTTGGAGGCAATTGCCTTGTAGAGAGCAGTCGAAGTGTCTTCCGCAGCTCCAGAGCTTATGACTATATTTATGGCTATGGCAGTGTGTGGTTATGCTTACAGGTAGGTTTTAGTACTTGGCTCACGCCAGAAAAAGCTAATGGATTTGGAATGTGACGATCCTAAACGAAGAAATTAAAGGATCTGTGATGCCAAAAGAGGGTCCAGAAATTCAGTGTCTTTGATTGGCTTAGAAATTACATCCATGGGCCCCTGGACCAAGTGTACCCCAATGTAGAAAATATTGAACTATCTTTAGTTGTTTCAATTAAAGACGCATGAAACGAGTCCTTTTTTTTCTTTTTTGTAACTGAACTGCTATAAATTTATAGGGATTATATACAGGGTTAGACAGACCTCATGAAGACACCATTAAAAAAAACGGTCGTCTTGGTTCAAGACTCCAAGACTGGGCCACAAAATGTGTTTTCTTCAGTTGGCTTAAAACCATAAGGTCCATGGACTCGACCAAGGAAAGGCCCTTGTTCTAGCAAACGAAGACAGAAAATATGGAAAGGAATTGGTTATACTGATTTATGATGCCCGGAATAGCTCCAAGATTTGTTTCGTCTCCGATTGGCTTGCAAATTACTGGGGATATAGACTAGGAGAACCTCAGAAAGGAGAAACTAATTTTTTTTTTAATTTGGCTGGTCATGATGACAGAAACCGCTTGTAAGACCACAAATTTGCATATTTTCGATTTATTTGACTGAAAACCTTTACCAACCACCTTAAATTTTAGAAAAAGACATCACGAAAAAAATAATTGCGCAAAACAACGGTTGATTGAGCATTTTGACCGAAAGTATCTAGGATTGATTTCTAACAGCCAATAAAAAAAAAGTACTTAAATACTATTGCCTATTGATCCTAAGATCATAGTGTTGCATTTCAGTGCGTTTAGTGCAAAGACATAAACCGAATTAAAAGGGATTGGTCCTAGAAACTAGTTTAAATTCAAATATTTATTAGGCTAAAAGATTCAAGAGCATAAATAAAATTAAAATCAACCGACCCATCATATTCAATACGGTTCAAAAACAAATACTGGCCAATAACAAGTAATTAAATTAGTGTTTGCTGATTAGCTCACTTTTGAAATAGATTAATATCTGCTTTGCATTAATAAGTCTATATCTATATTAAATAAAAAAAAACAAGTTTTTTTAAACTGAAAGTAAGGAGCGACATCAAAACTTAAAACGAACAGAAATTATTCTGTATATGAAAGGGGCTGTCCCCTCCTCAACGCCTCGCTCTTTACGCTAAAGTTTGACTCTGTCTCACAACTTTGTTTTTTAAAACAATAAAAAACTTTAGCGTAAAGAGCGAGGCGTTGAGGAGGGGACAGCCCCTTTTATATACGGAATAATTTCTGTTCGTTTTAAGTTTTAATGTCGCTCCTTACTTTCAGTTTAAAAAACTTGTTTTTTTTATTTAATTTCTGATCGTTTTTTAGTTAATGCAGGGGATGTTTCCCCCCTCTTTAAAAAATCGAGTAAATTTTCTCAGGCTCGTAGCCTTTGATGAGTAATACTAAACTTAATAAAATTTATATATTTAGAATCAGCATTAATAAACACATTCTTTTGATACATTTATTGACATCAAAATTCCGTTTTTAAAAGTTTCGATTACTATTGAGCCGTATCGCTTGTTTTTTTATTGTTTTTTTTATTACGTATATGTTATTACGTATATGAAGGGGTTCTCCCCTTAGTCAATACACGCTCTTTACGTTAAAAGTTAAAAAAAATTTTGATTCACAACCCCTGAATCACAAAGGCCGTTTAATTAGAATAGATAGCTCTTTTGAAAGCACTAAAAAAAAAACTGTAGCGTAAAGAGCGAGGTATTGACTTGGGGGAGAACCCCCTCACATACGTTATAATTTCTGTTCGTTTTAAGTTCTAATATTCCTTCTTACATTTCAGTTGAAAAACTTGTTTTTTTTATTTAATTTTCTGATCGTTTTTTAAATAATGCTTGGAAATCCGGCGCTCCCTTCATAGAAATTTCCCTTACCCCAAAGAAACATCCTCCACGGAAATATTCTCAAAATTAACCCCCTCGTCTAGCCCCCCCCCCTCCAGAAAAAATCCTTCCTGAAAATGGTTGTATACTTCCCAATAACCAATAAATAATGCTGGCAAGTCCGGCGCCCCCTTCATGGCAATTTCCCTTCCCCCATGAAAACTTCCTTCATGAACAGATCCTCCAACATAACCACCGACCCACCCTTCCTCCCACTACCAGAAAAAAAACCTCCTGAAAACTTCTGTATACTTCCCAATAACCAATACTATATGTTAACATTGGGTAAAGTTCATAACTTTTAGCCTTCCCTCTGGGAACTTCGGGGGATTAAGTCATCCTAAAAGACATATTTATCATATTTTAGACCATGCTGAACAAAATGGCTATCTCAAAATTTTGATCAGGTGACTTTGGGAAAAAAATAAGCGTGGGAGGGGGCCTAGTTGCCCTCCATTTTTTTTGGTCACTTAAAAAGGGCACTAGAACTTTTAATTTCCGTTCCAATGAGCCCTCCCACGATATTCTAGGACCACTGGGTCGATACGATCACCCCTGGGAAAAAAAAAAAACAAACAAACAAACAAACAAACAAATAAACACGCATCCGTGATCTTTCTTCTGGCAAAAAATGTAAATTCCACATTTTTGTAGATAGGAGCTTGAAACCTCTACAGTAGGGTTCTCTGATACGCTGAATATGATGGTGTGATTTTCATTAAGGTTCTATAACTTTTAGGGGTCTTTCCCCCTTTTTTTGAAAATCAGCCAAATTTTCTCAGGCGCGTAACTTTTGATGGGTAGCACTAAACTTGATGAAAGTTATATATTTGAAATCAGCATTGAAATCTGATTCTTTTGATATATCTATTGGTATCAAAAACCCGTTTTCTAGAGTTTTGGTTACCATTGAGCTGGGTCGCTCCTTACTTACAGTTCGTTACCACGAACTGTTTGATTAAAATTGTTTATCGGGGGAAATAGAGGTTGATGAAAAAGGATATGAAAAGTGTAATTTAAGGTCACGATGGAAGGAGTGCCCTTAGGGGGAAGGGCAGCCTGAGATATCGGATGAACCTAAAAGGTATAAGACAATTGAAATGTAGTATACCTCTATTTTTATACCCTGGTATATTTTGAATGCTCAATTTTTATATAATTTAGTAAATTGAATTTTTTGAAAAAGTCATTTTATTAAGAAAGAGTAGGTGACATTAGATAAATTATGAGATAATTTTAAATAAAATTTGAAGGTCACCGAGAGGAGAGGAGGTGGAATTAAAATAAAATAAGTATATAATTAATATACCTTGATACAATCTCAGTATCTATACTAGTTAAATTAATCATACTTTCCTGCTATTCGATTTTGCCAATACTCAGCAACAGCTCAATCTCAAAACTTAATACAATCAAACTCAAAACAAATTACTTAGAATGAAATCAAGGAGAAAATAAGAGACTATTGTCCTATGATCCCGCGTTAGAAAGTGCTGTAATTTCATTGGTTTATTTCTGTGATGTATTTTCGTGAGCCAATCACATTATTCCCTAAGAAATAGAAGGATTGCTTAAAATTAATGACTGAAAAGAAATCAAAAAGGAAAAGAAAATTACTTAAGATGCCTTTACAACTTAATACAGCCGACTCATAAAAACAATAATTACTCAAAAGCTTTATCATTCTCTCTTGTTTTTGTTTTTTGCTGTGGTACTATCCTCTAACGCATTGTTGAGCTTACAAATCAGCTTGATCTTTTGCCACATGCAGTTTGGTACTCCTCTTGACTATAAGGCATCCACTACTAAAATATACAGCTTGGTGGGGGCTGACAGATTTTTCATGCTATCATAATTTATAGCATCGCTTTTGTTCCATTTTCTATTACCAACATCTAAACAAAAACATTTTTTGCCTCGTGGATCCATTTTAGGTCTATTCAATTCAATTTATTCAAATAAAAATAAAAATATAACATCGATAGGAATAAAGATCCGGGAAGCGAACTTGTTAAGGACCATAATAACAAAAAGCTGTAAACGAAGGAAAGAAAAAAAGAAAAGAAAGCAAAAACACGGGTAAATAAAGCAAATTGATTAAAAGTTTAGAGAACTATAATATCAAAGTTTAGTAGCATTGTTATACAGCGTGCCAAAACTTGTGGATAGTTCGACACTGGAGGGTATTATATTCCATTGAAGTATAGATTTACAAATTGGAGATCGCTGGGCGGAACTATAGACACACTTGGGGACAATGAAGGAACGGTTGAATGAACGGAGACAGATGCTTTCAGAATTATTACTATTAAAATAAGATAATAATTGAGGAGGAAGATTTTTATGGTAAGTGGAGTACGCCAGGGAAAGATTTAATTTTTGATGATTTGTTCAAAAGGGATTATACAAGAATCGGAGTACAAATCCTGGGTTGGATACAGTCGGGGCAGCCAAAAAAACTGCTTTGACAGCACGGTTTTGCCAAATTTTAATTTCTTGGTAACTGAAGGATATGTGTTGCCCCAAACAGATCCGCAGTATGAGATATATGGGTAAATAAAAGAGTAATAAAGGGTGACAAGGATATCGGGAGGAAGAAAATAATTCACAGGATTAATCATGCTTACCTGTCGCAAGATAATGGCTCTGATGTAGGAAACATGTGTTGAAAATGATAGTGAGGAGTCTATGTCGACACCAAGAAACTTAGCAACTTCGACCTGCGGGAGTAGATTGGTGGAATATTTGAGGCCAAGTGCTTCCTGAGCTTCATTTCTTTTGTAAGGGGTTCAAAATAATACAACCTGACTTTTCTTGCTGTTAATTGTCATGCAGTTTAACGAGACACTACTCCTGTGCTCTGTTCAGAAAGATTTGAGTAAAGGTGACGTTGGATGGTAAATTAGGGCCGGTGGTGAAAAAGTTGCTATCATCAGCAAAAAGTACTGGGTGCACTGATGGACCCAGGTCCGTAACTAAATCATTAAAATAAAGGAGAAAAAGTATTGGACCAAGAACAGAGCCCTGCGGGACGCCCCTCCGGACAGGTAGGGGATGTGAAGTCACCCTGCCCAGACTCATATTCTCTACTCTACTAGAGAGATAAGAGCCAAACCATGAGAAAGGAACTCCACGAATCCCTAAGTTGTTGAGCTTATTTCATAAAACACTGTGATCAACCAGCCATGTCAAAGGCCTCAGAAAAATCCAGAGATAAGCCCAATACAGCATTTTTAAGATCAAGTTGGGAGCGTACAAACTGTGTGGCGTCGATTAGTGCATGAGTAGTTGAAAATTTGGAACGGAATCCATATTATGAGGAGAAATCAACGAATCTGAAGGATGAATCCCAAATAAAAAGGAAGAAAGACGTGCGAAGATAATTATCTCGAGCGCTTTAGATACAACTGGGAGAAGTGAGACTGGAAGATAATTATTTATCTCAGACAGACTGCCCTTTTTATGAAGCTGGATAACAATTGCTGATTTAAATATTTCTGGGAAGACTCCATTCGTCATACACGAGTTTGCTGAGTGCACAATGGATTCACAAACATAGGAAGACACGGTCTTAAGAAGCTTATTATTAATGCCAAAGAAGTCAGGTGCACTACTATTAGAGAGAGATTCGATAACTTCAAGCACCCTGGGATTCTTGCTAGGGTGTGCTGACTGGGAACAGGAGTTAGTATTTGGAATATTAGTGAAATAACTATTAAGAGCATCCGGTACTTAAATTGGGTCAATTAACCTGCCACTAATGTCCCTAAGGTTTATAGGTATGGATCTTGAATTCCTTTTTTTTGGAAAAATTTCATTTATTATGGACCAACTTTTTTGCAAGTTCCCTTTGCGGTGAGAGATTTTGAATAATAATAATTTTTTGTTTCCCGGACGAGTTTGGTACATAAGTTTTTGTATTTTTTATAATTAGTTAGGTCAGTAACGCTACTGATTTTGCAAGCTAACTTATATAGGTCATTTTTACGGTATGAAGAGATTATCAGGCTGTTGGACATCCAGGGGTTATATGGGTAGTTTTTTCGGTTTGATTTACGGACTGGAAAGTTTGAACTGACAAAGGATTTCAAACGATCCGCGAACCGATTCATATTCACAGTATTATATATTCTATTAGACGTAGGGGTATTATTTCTGAAGGATTGAGTAGTTGGTAGGGAGATATAGATTGGAAAGTGGTCTGACAGGTCTGAGAATATTATTTTGGAGTACAAGGACGTGGATACAAAAATGTTATCAATTACAGTAGCGGTAGACCTCATACGATCAACTCTAGTAGAGAAAAGGATTGCTGGAAAAAGACCACTTGAGGTAAATGTTTCAAAGAAGATATTACAAATCATTATTATTGCTAACATTTCGTACAATTGAAGTCCCCAAAAACTATTGCCTTCTTTTGAGGTAAATTAACAAAACTAGAAAAATCATTGAACAGATTAAAAAAGAAAGGTTTCGAAAATGAGGGTGTGTTTATAAAACAATGCAAAAATAAAAGAATTCTCGTCAACACTTGTATTCATGATTATTGAATAAATGCATCTATTACTTATAGGTTGGGAGAATAAGGGTTCACAGTCTAATGACCTGGGGAATTTTAGGCTTGACCGGATGTAAAGAGAAATGCCGCCAGAAGACTTGGTTAATTTTCTTTCAGTATGAATAGGTTGAAAGCCAGGGAGAGAAAATTCGTTAGTATCATCAATTTCTGAAACCCACGTCTCAGTTATTCCAATTACGTCGAAAGGGGAGTAACCGTTAGTTAAAATTAAATCTTCAAAATTAGCCCATTTATCCCGTATCCTTTTGATCTTAAAGCAAAATTACATTAAGTTTGGTCTCTTCCATTAGCTTAGGTTTTACATTATTTACAAAATCAAAAGTGTCGAGATATTCACAGTTAATTTGGTTTAAGGGGCTAGCTGGGTGGGCAAATTATTTTGATCATCGTAATAGTTAGAAACAACATTATTGTACAGTGACAAATTCTTGAGAAACGTAAGATCTTTCATAATACGCATTTAAATATCCATTGTAGTCTGAGTTTCATCATTTCCTTCATTTAATATTAGGATTCTTCTTCAGCCGACGAAATATCAGTGGCACTGACTACCGTCTTGGGGTTTGTGGCATTGTCGGAGCATGTATTAATTTGATTTGCAGTTTCAGTCTACAGGCTTAACTAGCTTCGATGTGGAATCTATGTCCTTTTTGATGGAAGATAGTTGAACTGTAGCTGTTTGTAAGATTTCATCACCTAGAAGTTTAGTGATAGCTTTCTTCTTGAGAATATTTTTGGTTTCCTCAGGTTCATTACCAACCTCAATTAAGTGACTTACTGTAAGATAAGTTGCAAGCCTTTGCCATTCTTGGCTATTTTCAGAAGAATCTTTTGGAGGACAGGATGTTGAAGCAAAATTAGGTAAGAGATTGGGGGGACTGACTAGAACCTTGAGTATGAACATTATTTGCCTCTTTTAGAAATGACACTGTCTTTGTTTCTTCTACAGCAACTGTTGCTTGGCTTCTACTGGGCCGATGGGGCGTGGGTTGCCGAGGGATTCTTGCAGCTACAACTGAGTTAGGTAGGTCCATTTTATCAGATGCTCTAGGGATTACGACTCGCTTTTAGTGAGCCGGGCAAGATTGATTTTGGAAGGCTGTGCATCCCTTACGGTTAAAATTTCTGCTGAAAAGGTCTGGCCCAGGGCATTCACTAATTGCATGGCCTGTTTTCCCACACTTAAGGCAAGGCGGATGGGACTGTTTGCAGTGTGTTTTGCTGTGGCCGTGGGCCAGACAAGTGAAGCATTGTAGGGGCTTAGGCTTATAAGTCTTGTAAA
The DNA here is from genome assembly GCA_027921565.1 of Artemia sinica. Lineage (NCBI taxonomy): Eukaryota > Metazoa > Arthropoda > Branchiopoda > Anostraca > Artemiidae > Artemia > Artemia sinica. Next base: position 66,256,931 of record CM051259.1, read on the forward strand.
AAAGAAACATATCGTACAAGAATATTTCTCTGTTTAGTTCAACTTTGTTCGTATGTGTGTAGCGCATGACATGGTTACCTGCAGGAAATGAGGATTGAACGGCTTGGGTGAAGGACTCCCAAACTTAGCCTTTTTGCAGTTGAAGGATTGGTGAGAAGGCCTGAAGAATCTATTAGTTCAGTTTGGATTTCCTCCACTTTTACACTGGTATCCACACCATACAGCAGCGCATACTTGTGTAACCTTTCGACATCTTTTTTTTTGTGGCTAAAATTTTCGAGTCATCAAAAATTGTTTCTTTGGGTTTTGACAGGACATGGTCTGCCGCCTGAGAAGACGTAAGGTAAATATCAATAGGTTCGTCCTTCTTGAAAACAAGCTCACAATTTACCTTTGCGGTCAGAAAGACAGCTTTCCTAATTTGCATAATTCGATCTTTTGAAAAGGGTTGGCCATTGGTTTGCTTGATTGAGACAGTATAATAATTGGGGTAAGGTAATCGGTAGTACTAGTTTCTGGGACACTTGAAGGGACGGGTTGCACTATCACTGGCGAAGGAGTTTCATCCGTTTTCCTCTTTTTGTCAGGCGTCTTACTTCTTTCATTTGAGGTAGTTTCGGCTAAGGCCTGAATACCTGACAAGTGTCTTACTGTTTTGGACTGCTTAGCTGGGGGGGGGGGAGGTCTAGGAAGAGTTTTAGAAGTAGGTTGGAATGGCAACTGGCCAATGGTTTTCAGTGGGAGTATCCTTCTTAGGTGGTAGACTTAGGGGCTGCTTTTTTCCCGACATTTATTCCGATGAGACATTGCAGATTCACGACTGTTAATCAGTCTTAATTCAAGGTCACTTAACCAAAAGTAAATGTGACAATTTGTAATCAGCGATAAAAACCAATATATTCGATGTTAAGTAGGTTAATCACTGGCACTCAATATTCAAGGGGGTTTGCTGATGGCAATAACTAATTAGTATTCACTTATATAACTAAATTAATCATTATGATAAATAATAACTCACTTTGTATGAAGTGAGCAATCCCTCACAACTAAATCTGCTGGATTTTTCACGGAAAGTTAATTGTGCAATCTCACACAGTACAGTACAAAAGATTATCCGATTAGGTTCATAAGTTAGTTCTTCTTAGTTCAGGTACACCTGAAACCACGGTTTTCCAAGTTTTTTTGGCCGTTTTATGCTTATCAGTTTTTAGGGCATTACCATATATCCCTCAGTGTTGCCAGATCAAATCATAAAAAAAGCTGAATTAATTGTGTCAAATTGACAAAACTTTTTGGCGGTAAAATTTCAAACATTAACAATTCGTTGATTTCCAAAGACAAGGAAAGCTACGCCTTCTCTAATCTTTTTTGTGCCGCATATTAAATAAAATATTTGAAAGATTAAATAAAGTTTTAGCTGATAATGTTTCTTTTTCTCAAGGTTGTTTCCACCCGCTAATCTGGTTGTTTTGTTGTTAATTGGGCGTGCATTATATTTGCGTATTTTGAAGTTTCGTTTTTGTTTCTTTTTCTAAGTATTCCGCTTGTGTTTTTAGAATGAATTATCGTTATTATTATTATTATTATATTTTAGCTTATTTTGTGCTGATTTTTCGCCCACGATCCTTTTTTAATTCGGTGCCCGTTACTACTAAAAACTGCATATTTGCGTAGGGAGGTCTTTTTCACTTAAGGTTGAATTTCCAATTTACCCCTAATCTGTTAAGATATTCCTTAAATTTCGAATTTTCCTAATTTTAAGATATTTCTTAAACTTAGATATTTCTTAACTTTCCACTAAACCAAAACAACGATCAGATTCCAATTTTAGTGACCTTTGTACCGTCAAGCTGTAAAAACAGCTTGATGTGCTAGGCCGGGGCCAAATCCAGGACCTGTGTTTGAGGGATGATATTTTTTGGGGGGGGGGGATGGTGTTGGGTTTAGAAAAACAAGATACATTAGTGTTTATCAATGTTTCTGTGTGCGAAAATTTGTGAACATGTATTTTATTACTTTTGTTCGTGTTGGACAAAAAAATCAAGGAGGAGGAGATCAAACTGAGTAATACAACCCTGGATACGGCCATGGCTGCTATCAAGGCCTTATGCAGAGGGTATAGAAGGTTTGAAACCCACCCCCTCCCCGAAATGTTATTCCGACTCGTAAAAACGAAAAAAAGGAATATAAACAAATTTGTGATGCGTTTTTTAAGTTTTTGTTACCCCCCCCCCCCAAAAAAAAAATCCTTTTGTAAGCCCCCCCCCCCCAAAAAAAAAAAAAAATCCCGTATGCGGCCATTGCCTATCGGTGCTTTTCATCACTTCAAAGCACCCAGTTGCCCGGGCAACCGGTCACTAGAGTAATCGGTCACTAGGGCCACTGAAATATACTGCACGCAAAGGCTGATGGATCTTTTATACCGTCATATTTTATGGTCATCTGTTTTGTTCAGTTCTTAATAACTTGTAGAAGGAAAAAGAGGCATAGCATAAGAAGAATCTTTACTGATACCAATTACTTTCACCTCTCGCTAATTTTTACTGTTTAAATATTTTATATCGTGATTTACTGTATCGTGTTCGAGTTTTTTTTTTAGTCTTCCGTGTCATGGAAAGAAAACGATTCAGAAATGTTTTATAATAGATATGATGTTTCAAAATTGTTGTTTGTATAATGCATCAATTCATGATGCCATGAATCCCCATCTCGGTTAAAATATTATTAACGTTATTTCAGATATTGTTAGTAACAGTATCACTAGTTCAGCTTCGTAGATTCACATTAAGCGTATGCGGTTCATATTGATAGATCTTCTAATATATTGTTAAATCACAGTTATTGGTTAGATATATCGTCAGCAAATCACATGTAGAATCTACGGTGTCGTGATTCTGGTGTAGACTGACGGTGTAGTAAGAGTGCAGTTAGATGTCCAGAAACCACAGTCAAGTTGACATCATTATTCAGCCTCTTCCTTAGCCATCATTTAACTGTCATAACAGTCAGAATATTAGTTGTCGTACCTGGTGATAACTTACTGAATTTAACCCAAATGACATTTACGTAAATATAGCCTACCTCTAAAACGCTTGAAAAATTTAACGGACTTTTGAAATAAATTCTACTCGATAGGTTAATTGTCTTAGACAAAACTCTAGCCTGTTCATAATCTACAAGTAAAACAAAAGATATATAAAAAAAAGTGTTTTTGCTACTAAAATGAAGCTACAACTAAAAAAAAACGAGTTCTACTGCTGTGGTACAGTTCGTGCAAACTGTAAAGGTTTACCCAAACTCAAAGCCGAAAAAGAGCTGAGACAAGGTGATTCAGACTATGCTGCGAGGTTAGAAGGAATCCACTGTTTACGGTGGAAGGACAAACGATGTATATAACTTCATTCGACGATTCATAAAGGAGGAGAAGTGACACAGATCAGTAGGAAGGACAAAGATGGATCTGTTACCCAGGTTACACACCCAAACTTGGTCGTCGAGTACAACAAGTTTATGGACTGCATGAATAAAGCTGATATGTTCAACTCTCTCTATGCGATAGACAGGAAAAGCAGAAAGTGGTGGTACCGCCTACTGTGGTACTTCATCAACATTACAATGGTCAATGCCTTTGTCTTGTTCAAGTTGCCCACTATACCAGATGCGAACAAGATGACGTTGAAGGCCTTTAGATGTCGTATTGTCACTGGTTTCGTTTGAAGTTATTCGTGCAAGGGTGAGAGAGGTTAGCCATCCAGGAAATTGGAAGTTATCTCCAAATTCACGCCTTACGTTCCTCAAGAAAAGAGATTGGATCAATCAAAACACTTACTGTTCAGGGTACTTCAAGAAGACATGCTCAATATTGTACAAAGGTTGAGCCCCATCGCACAAAATGGCAGTGTTCAGTTTGCAAAGTTCCATTGTGCATGAACTACACGAAGAACTGCTTTAGTTCTTTTCACTAGAAGCGAGGTTTTTTCTGCACATACGTCAAAGTGGTCTCTACCAGAGACCACCTTATATTTCATTTCATGGTTGGAATAATTTTTTTAGTTCAATATTTGTTGGTTTCTAAGTCCAGGGACATAGGAAACGCAAAAGAGTGGAATTTTCTGACGATTTCATAATTCGTGCTTGAAAGGGATAAAGACCTACCTCCACATTTTAATATATAGTGGGAATTAGACAGACTTCTTCACGGTAATGTATTGAGAAATTCGGCATTTTCTCTTATTCTAGGGGAATACGAAGACATTGCCATTTAATCTTACCCATATAGTGTGAGGTAACTTGAAAATAGCTTTATTTTTGAAAGACCCTCGGTGTAACCTCGATACCAGAATTACGATATTTTTCTCTTAATTTTGGAGATTAGCCCAATTCCAAATATTATGTAAGATTACCATTCGTTCTTATGTAATACTGTTTCCCAGTTGCGTGTTTCTGACACAAATACTTATCTTTTAATTCCAGACAAATAATATGATATGATATGATATGATATGATTTATTAACACTAAAAGCCCTACTGGGCCATGGTTAATACACTTTACGCTTCAAAAACAATAAATGAAAACACCCTTAACAAAACAAAAATAAAATAGAAATAAATCTAAAGAAAATGATCTTTATGCTCCATACCCAGTCCAATAAACCTTCCCAAATTCTTTATCCCCCAAAAATTTCAATCTCTTAGTATATATTAATATTCCTATCTTAGTATTTCTATCTCTTCAATCTTAATTTTTCTATCTCTTAATATAATATATTTGTGCTAAGATTTGTAAAAAGCGCGTCGACAGGTATAAATATTATAATGTTATAGCTTGTTTTCAAATGTCTTGTAAGTCGAGATTTTTAGAGGTTCCCGGATAAAGAAAGGGAACTAATTGTAAGCAATAATTGCTAATATATAAAACATACACGGTATCTACCCCTCCATAAAACATAAGATAATTGCAAGGCATTTTAGGGACAAGGACGACACTGCTGCGCATACCCCCCTAACACCCTCTACATAGTCTCTAAGACAATATTCTTTTAAGCTAACTGAACTTTGATTAACTTTTTTCTTCACAAATTTTTTCATGCTAACAAAACTTGAATATATCTTTATTCTTCCCTATTTTTTTCCTAACTGATTTTAAATAGTATTTTTTTTCTTTTGCTAACTAAATTTTACCCAGTTTTCTCTTGTGCAATAGAGTCCTTTTTGACCCAAGGGCTTGAGGGTAGAAGTTTTGAGCTGATCAGAGAAAGAGTTTTTTATACATTCCTGACCTAATTTTTTTTTTTTTTGGGGGGGGGGGTATCTCGTCCAAACTTTTTTATATATATATAAAGTGAATCTTTATTTTAGGAGACATTTTTCTCAATATGCCCCAGTCTAGGAGCCCTTTAAAACCCATTCCCAAGCTTTGTTTTCTTACAAATTTGCGGTGTCTAACATATATAATAGATATAATATATATATATATATATATATATATATATAATATATATCATATATATATATATATATATATATATATATATATATATATATAATAGATATATATATATATATATATATATATATATATAATATTATATATATATATATATATATATATATATATATATATATATATATAATATATATATATATATATATATTATATATATATATATATATATATATATATATATATAAACGAGCAATGATTGTTTATTATTTATGTATTTATGTATTTTTCCTCAACAAAGAATCCATATTTTTTCTAGAAAATTGGTATCTTCAGATATTCTTGCATTTAAGAGTATGAGTAACAATGGGTTTATTTAAAAAAAAAATATATACATCATCGATTCCCTGAAGCATGCTTGTGCGGGAGAAAACCCACCTCATAAATCAAAAACCAGAACCAAAAAAAAAAAAAAAAAAAAAAAAAAAAAAAAAAAAAAAAAAAAAAAAAAAAAAAAAAAAAAAAAAAAAAAAAAAAAAAAAAAAAAAAAAAAAAACATAATTAGAGCTCAACTTACCGGACCCGAAAACCAACGAACCTCCAAACAACACCCAAAAAAATTATAATGATTATAATCATATTCAGCTGCAACTAAACCCTCCTCAAAAACAAAACTTAAGCGGCGTGGAATAATCCATTCAAAATATACACATCAAAACAATGGTTTCTTTAGCGACTTACGAAAAACCTGCAAACCCCCAACATTCCTCAAATCCTCTGGCAAACTCTCCCAAACTAACGGAACAACATGGCGAATTGAAAAACCTAGACCTAGACGTGACCATAGCTGGTCTTCGCACCAACTGAGAAGATCGTGTCAAATGATCGTGAGTAGTAGACGCAAGACTAAACATTCCTGAAAAACATGATGGTAACTCCGAAGCTAAATATTTAAACATAAACAGAGCATTATAGAATACACATATTCCTGCCAACGGTAGAATTTTATACTCGCGGTAAAGATACCTCACCGATACAGATAGGTCAATTTGATTACCATAAAGAACTCTAATTGCCATATTCTGTGTTACGCAGAGCGGATGGAGGTGAGTTACGAATGTTTTCGACCAAACCATACAACAGTAAATGAGATATGGGTGAACCATAGAAAAATACAACATTCTCAGAATTTCACACGGAAAAAGATACCTAAGTTTACGTATAATACCAATATCACGAGACAATTTGCTGTTAACAGATGCAATATGGTCTTTAAAACTAAGGCTTTCATCAATTATAACACCAAGGTATCTAGTACTAGTAGATCTTACAATAGTATGGTGCCCTACTTCTATACTATTAATCCATGGATAATGTCCAGTAATTCTACCATAAATCAAAAAATTCGACTTATTATGATTCAGTTTCAATTTATTTACTCGCATCCACTTTTCAATCGAAGAAATACCTTGTTTCAATATAGTCATCAACTCATTTTCAGTTCTAGCAGCTACGGTGAAATGGGCATCATCAGCAAAACATGGTAGAATTCCTTTAGTACCGTAAGTATCAAGGTCTAAAGAACAAGACACATTACTTGAAGCTCTACAAAGGTCATTAATATAAACCAAAACAACAAAGGGCCCAAAACGGAACCCTGGGGTACTCCAATCGAAATATATTCAATTTTAGATGTAACTCCATCCATTAAAAAGCGATCTAGATAGATAGGTCAGTAGTCTGAGAAAATTCGTTAACAGCTTTAATTTTGGTTTTTGCAAATGACGTATTGTACTATGTTAGTATATCATGTAAGCATCTCTTATGGCATCATATGTGACATCATATAAGCATTTTCTTATATGATGTCATACATAGCATAAATAAGATTGTTTAGTTTCCAACACATCAGTTATATATATAATGTAATGTCTGTTGGAAGGCCAAAAAACGAAAATTTGCAGTTGCAATTACTATAAATGTTCTTTAGAACCAACACCTGAACTATCAAACGTCATAAGATGTGGAAATCGACAACCTGAACTATCAATGACGACAGCACCAATACGGGCAGCTAAACCGAACGTCATTGCTAAATTTTTTGAAGTAATCAAAATCCAAAAACGCATCAAAATGAAAATGAAGAGCAAAGCCACGGGTGGTTAGAAGATATTTGAAAACGACCATTAGAGCGTGTCGAAAATGAAAATGAAGACCAAAGACACACTCGGCTAGAAAACATGTGACACCGAGAATGTGAGTGAGTCAAAAATGAAAACGAAACGCAAAGACATACGCGGTTAGGAGAAAAGCGGCGGCATCTCGAAAATTAAAATGAAGAGCAAGGACACCCGCGGTTAGAAAACATGCGACACCGAGCGTGTTAGAAATTCAAAGATGAAAATGAAGAGCAAATACACACGCGGTTAGAAGAACAGCATCGGACTGTCAAAAATGAAAAGCAAAGACACATGCGGTTAGAATACTTGCAACACCGAGCATATGAGCAAGTCAAAAAGGAAAATGAAGAGCAAAGGTGTAGTTGTCTTTGTGTATAAACAATACCTCAAGAAGGCAATCTCCCGGAAAATTTTTCTTTGTATACTGTATATGAATGTTTATATCTTGTTTAGAGACAAACACGGATACAAAGAGGCGATGGGGGTAATCACTCCCCTCCAGCGAATGTTTTAAGAATCCTTCCTAAATTATACTATTGAGTATTATATACGAGAAATAAGGAATGAGAAATAAGGACTGAATTTTTTTTTTTACATGTCTTAAAATGATATTAAATATACTTTAAACAAAAGAAATTCACTTCCGAAATACGAAATGAAGATGATACAGATATGCTATTCGTTATTTCCCTATCAAAAATAATGTTTATTGGGAAGTTATTTTTGTTGCTTATTTTTGTAGTTTTGAAGTTTTTGCAACTTTTTTTCATATCTTAAAATGACGTTGTAACATGTTCATATTAGAATTGTATATGATATGGTCGTAATGAGGTTGCTAAAACAATTTGAAATGATTTCTACATAAAACTGAGATGCGATTAGCAAATGGTTCTGTAAATTGAATATTTTTGGAAATGTGCCATAGGACAATAGGTTGTTAAATAGGTTGCTAAATGAAGGATTTGTCTTGCAACTGGCATATTTTAGGGAAATGTTACATGCTATGATGTTACATACTAGAAAGAAGCTTTAATCAGTCACAAGTGGTTTACTACATGAATTAGGTTTTTACCGGATTCTGAGACGAATCGGATTCATTTTAGAGTTAGAGCCATATGAAGTGGGAATTTATCAAGAATCAGTCAGATACAACCACTGCTATCAGCTCACAAGTGGTATACTAGAGTCTAAAATAGGTGAATTTGGCTTTCACCAAGGACTGAGAGCGATGAATCGGATTCTTTTTAAAGTTTGATACGTATGAAGTGGGAATTTATCAAGATTAAGTTAGAAACAGACACTACTATGAGAATATTTTTGCGACTTAAAATTTTCTGGACATCAAAATTTTCCGGACTTCGAATTTTCAAAGAAGCTGGTTCAAAATGTTTTTTTTTTACTCTAGTTTGAACAATGCTCGATGAAGATGCGTTTCTTTGAATCAAATGTATTCTTCAAAATGTTTTTACTCTGTTTTGCACAAACATCGACGAATATACTTTTCTTTGAATCACACAAGTGATTCAAAATTTTTTGTACTCTGTTTTGCACAACGCTCCATGATCACACGTTTCTTTGAATCAAATCTATGGTTTAAAGTGTTATGTAATTCGTTTTACAGACATTATCTACGAGATGTTGAATGCTAGAGTCTGAAATAGGTGAATTGGGTTTTTACAAAACCTGAGAGATATGAATAGGATTCTTTTTTAGCTATAGACATATGAAGTGAAAATTTGTCAAGACTCAGTCAGACACAAACACCACTATCAGCTCACAAGTGGTATACTAGAATTTGAAATAGGTGAGTTAGGTTTTTACTAAAGTCTGAGAGAGATGAATCGGTTTCTTTTTAAAGTTAGAGACATATGAAGTGGGAATTTATCGAGACTCATCCTGACAGAGACATCACTACCATCTCACAAATAGTGTAAACTAGAGTCTAAAATTGAGGAATTAGGTTTTTTACCAAAGTCTGAGAGAGATAAATCGGATTCTTCTTAGAGTTAGAGACATATGAAGTGTCAATTTATCAAGATTCAGTTAGACAAAGACACTACTATAGCTCAAAAATGGTGTAACTAGATTCAGAAACAGGTGAATTAGGTTTTTACCAAAGTCTGAGAGAGATGAATCGGATTCTTTTAAGATTAGAGACATATGAAGTGGGAATTTATCAAGATTCAGTCAGACACAGACACTACTACCTGCTCACAAGTGGTACACTATAGTCTGAAATAGGTGAATTAGGTTTTTACTAAAGTCTGAGAGAGATGTATCGGATTCTTTTTACAGTCAGAGACATATGAAGTAGGAATTTATCAGGATTCAGTCAGACACAGATACTAATACCAGCTCACAAACACACGCTCAGACTCACAAAGACAGACACCGGAAAAAGCAAACAACCTTTCAGACACATAGGTATATTGTGAGAGAAACAAGGAAATAGCCGCTCAGACACACGGGCACAGATAGAGAGATACGAAAACAATTACAAACACACAGCGTTAGACACACAAACACACGAAAGCAGAAAGAGAAACAAGGAAACGCCCGCTCAGATACACAGGAAGAGAACGTGACAGAGACATAAACACATAGATTCAGGCACACAAACACACAAAGACAGACATAGGGGCAAGCAAACAGCTGCTTAGACACATAGGCGCAGAGGGTTAGAGAGAGATAAAAACACCTACAAACACAAAGAGTCAGACACAAAAACACAAAAAGACAGACACGAGGACAAGCGAACATCCGCTCAGACACACAGAAACAAAGAGAGAGAAAGAGAGAAAACACATGCAAACACACAAGACAGCCACACAAAAAGACACACACAAAAAAAAAGATACAAACACAAGAAGACAGGCACAGACACATGCAAACACCCACTCAGACACACATGCACAAATTGAAAGAGAGAAACAGCAAACAGTCGCTCATACACACAGGCACAGAGAAAGAGAGGGAGAAAGAGAGATAGGGGGAGAGAGAGACAAAAACACCTAAAACCAGAGAGACAGACAAGCGAACGCACAAAGACAGACAAGAGGACAAGCTAACATCCTTTCAGACACACAGGCGCAGAGAGAGAGAGACAAAAACACATACAAGCAAACACAGAGATTCAGACATACAAACACATAATGGCAGAAGCAGAAACATGCAAACACCTACTCAGACACACAGGCACAGTGATAGAGACAAGCATACAGGCAGTCTGACACACAGGAACAGAGAGAAGGTGACAAGCAAACACTTACAACCACACAGAGTCAGAAACACACAAAGAAAGACAGAGAGACAAGCAAACAGCCATCCAGACACATAGGCACAAAGAGAGAGAAACCAAAACACATACAAACACTGATATTCAGACACGCAAAGACACAGAGACAGAGACAGGGATAAGCAAACACCCTCTCAGACACAGATGCAAAGAGAGAGAGAGAGCGAGAGAGAGAGCGAAAGAGACAGAGAGAGAGAGAGAGAGAAAACACATACAAACACAGAGTCAGACCCATAAACATACAGAGTTAGACACGGGGACAAGAGAACATCCGCTCAGACACAGAGGAACAGAGAGAGAAAGAGCGAGAGAGAGAAAGAGAGAGAGAGAGAAAGAGAGGAGAGAGAGAGAGAGAGAGAGAGAGAGAGAGAGAGAGAGAGAGAGAGAGAGATAGAAACCCCTTAGAAACACATAGTAAGACAAAGAAACACACAAACATGGGGACAAGCAAACATCCGCTCAGACACACAGACATGAGGAGAAAGAGAACACACAGGCACAGAGAGAGAGAGAGAGAGAGAAAAGCACATAAAAACACACAGAGTCAGACATAAAACACACACAGAAAGACATAGAAACATGCAAACAGGCAATCAGACACACAGGCACAGAGAGAGAGAGAGAGAGAGAGAGAGAGAGAGAGAGAGAGAGAGAGAGAGAGAGAGAGAGAGAGAGAGAGAGAGAGAGAGAGAGAGAGAGAGAGAGAGAGAGAGAGAGAGCGAGAGAGAGAGAGAGAGAGAGACTAGCAAGCAGCCGCTTAGACACACAGGCATAAAGAGAGAGAAAAAAAACACCTACAAACACACAGAGTTAGACACACAAATACACAATGACAGACACGGGGACAGGCAAACATCTGCTCAGAAACACAGGCACAGGCAGAAAGAGAGACAAAAACACATACAAACAAACAGTCAGACATGCAAATACACAAACACCGACACAGAAACATGCAAAATCCCGCTCAGACACACAGGCACAGTGAGAGAGATAAGCAATCAGGCAGTAAGACACACAGGCAGAGAGAGAGAGACAAGCAAACACCTACAAACACACAAAGTCAGACACACAAATACACAAAACAGACAGAGACACAAGCAAACATCCGCTCCACATATAGGCACGGAAAGAGAGAGAGAGAGAGAGATAGAGAGAGAGAGAGAGAGAGAGAGAGAGAGAGAAAAAAAACATAAAAAAACACAGAGTCAGAACCACAAGCATGCAAAGACAGACACGGGACCACAAATATTCTCTCAGACACACAGGCACCAGAGCGAAGAGAGAGAGAGAGATGGGAGGAGCTAGAGAGAGAGAGAGAGAGAGAGAGAGAGAGATGGAGAGAGAGAGAGAGAGATGGAGAGAGAGAGTAGAGAGAGAGAGAGAGAGAGAGAGGAGAGAGAGAGAGAGAGAGAGAGAGAGAGAGACAAAATACCTAGAAACACACAGAGTCGGACATACAACTCACATACAAATGTCTCTCTCTCTTTATGTCTATCTCTCTCTCTCTCTCTCTCTCTCTCTCCTCTCTCTCTCTCTCTCTCTCTCTCTCATCTCTCTCTCTCTCTCTCTCTCTCT